>VWZN01020576.1:432363-472854 GCA_013396955.1 Regulus satrapa | reverse complement strand
TTTTTCTCGCCTTTTCCCCGTGTCAGAATCATGGACCCCAGCTTGCTGAGGGAGCGGGAGCTGTTCAAAAAGCGAGCCCTCTCCACGCCGGCCGTAGAGAAGCGCCCAGCACTCTCCTCGGACTCCTCTGCTTCCAAGAAAAAGAAGGCCAAGGTAGAGCAAGGGGGCTCCTCCTCCAGCTCCAAACAAAACACAGGTGGGTGGAAGTGTGTCCAGCAGTTGCATGGTGTTTCCCAGTGTTTGCTTTTAAGCTATGGTTTATTAGTGTGAATATCACTGTATCTGTGAGTTTTGCTGGTGGCTGTTGTCACTGTTTCTCTTAAATTACCATTTTTGCTGAGAAAGTCACTTTCACAATGTGAAAAACCCATTCCCTGCTGTGCATGTGTGTTAAGCCTCATCCCATGGCTTGTCACTGCCGAAATGACTCGTGTGAGGCTGTGCTTTGGTTGGTGGATTTCAGTGCTTGCTGCACAGGCAGTAGCAGCGTGTCATTATTTTTTTCCTGTGTTTGCCATGTTGGATAGGGCCTGGAGCAACCTGGTCTAGTGGAAGGTGTCCCCATGAGAAGGGCTTGGAACTGGCTGATCTTCAGGCTCCGTTCTGGCCCGAACCATTCCATGGTTCTGTGCTTATGTCTGTCTAGAGAGCCCCTAAAACATTTAGGTAACTGTAAGTTGAAGGGTATTCATAGGTGAGGTGGATTTTGCAAGGTGCATCTGGTCTGGCTCTCGGGTTGTAATTAGCAGTTGTCCTTGTTTTACCTGGGAGCTCAGCTTCGCTCAGGTCCAGAGGTTTCTGCCTGTTTTACCGAGGAGCTGTGGCGTTTCCCTGGGATGGTGGCACTGGTAACGTGTCTCTCAGTATTAAACAAACAGCTAAAGCAGCACCAAAAATAGTGGGAGTGTGTGGAAAGTGCAGCACCAGAGAGAGGATTTGCTCCGAAAGCAGTGGCAGTTCTCAAGTGTACTTGAAAGGTCAGATCAAATTACTAAACCACGGAATATACCCTGTTGTGCAAACTCAGTCCATGCTCATATTTTGAATAACACCGCACGTGGCTCTCTCCTAAACTCCAAAAGAAACAACAGACCTTAAAAGCAACAGAGAAAAATGTCAGGGAGGAGTAAAGCATCTTCTGTCCCTGGGGAAGAGTCAGGGATTTGGGTATGTGTCTGCAGCTTCTCAGGCACCAAAGAAAGTATCAGCCAGACATTCTAAAATAAATCAAGGGACGCCAGGCTTGCATCCATCCCTTTTTCACACTCTCCAAATAAAACAAAATTATACATTGAATATCCTAAGCTGCGTCACTGGGGTGAGCAGGGTTTGCTGGGAAGAAGGGATGGGGAGTCAGGAAGAGGGCAGAGGGTACAAATGTGAGTCTGATCTGGAAGATTTGAGCAGACAAAAGAAGGTTTCTTTATTTTTTCTGTGGTTTTGGTGGACTGAGGGTGTCCTTAAGTGCTTTTGTGGCTGTCAGACAATTCGCTTACACAAACAGGGACCCAGTGTGGCTCTGAGGAAATAAACTTGATCTTTTATGCTGCTGGCTGCATTCCAGGCAGTACCAGAAAAGTTCCGGGGTTTCTACAACATTTTGATGCTGCAGAGTCAAAATCCACTGCCTCAAAATCCCGCTTTTTATTTCACTTGCCAAATGGGCAGGTGCCTGTCGGGATACGTGACAGGTCTGGGGAGGTGTTGAGGAATACCTTAATGTTGAGGAATCCCTGTCCCTCCACCCCAAAGAAACAAAAGCTACGGTGCTCAGTCCTGGTTTTGCTGTGCAGTGGCCACAGAGGGGATAAACGGGGTCTCTGTGTGTTGGCACTGGCAGTCCCTGGGGTGTAGTGCCCACAGCTCCTCCGTGGTTCTGTGATTCTGTGACTCAGAGAACCTGCCCTTGTCACTTTTTGGGGGAGGAGAGGTAAGGACACCTCGCTAATCTTCAGATGACTGCACAGCTAAATCCGGCCTCTCTGTGGAGTCTGGCTCTGAGCTTCCCACTGCTCCTACAGCAACTCTGACACAGACGTTGCTGTCGTTATTTCAACAAGTTATATGAAAAAGTCCACACTAGTTTACTCCGTTCAGAATAGGAACTGGAAAATAAATGAAATGGATCAAATCTGTTTGTTTCATTTTATTAATCAATAGTAAATTGTGGCTGTGGTCTTTGTCTTAAGACCTTTGTCTCAGCGGTCTCTGCCAGCAGTAATCAAGAGCTGAAATCTTCAGGGGCTGTTTTGTGGGAAAGAATCATCCTGAGTCTTCTCTGGTGCTGTGCAAGGGGATCCCTTTGTCTTCTGTTCCTTCTGCCCACAGCCATTCCCCTCTGTAGACCTGTGAAATAAAAAGCTGGGATGAGTCCCAAGGCTTGTGATTCCGTGTGCTTCTCGGGAAGGCATTGCCAGAGCAGCAGAGGCTGGCATGTTCCTCACACTGCCCTCTTGCGTGCAGCCATGATGGGCATTTTGTGGGAATGCTGCAAATATCCAGAGCACTCGCTTTTAGGAAAGAGACATTAATTGATTCAGTGCATCCTGATGGCTGCTTGGCCTCTTGAGCAGGACTTTCCAGTAGAAGGTAGCACGTCATGGTTATCACCACTGACATTATCTTCATCTGAGTCCTAAATTATCTTGTACTTGGGGCTTCCATCAGTTGTGCTTTTGATTTTGGAGCGTTCTCTGCACGGGGGACTGGTCCTGGCCAAACGTCGCCGTAAGAAGTGTGAGATGAATGGCTGTGAGGATGTGTGGCTGCAGGAGGGGGTTTGCTGCTCCAGGTGAGTCGCTGGACTGGCCGCGCTAGTCCGCAGTGCCCTGGGTGTCTGGTGACTGCGTCTCACCAGCCAGGAGCAGCATGTGTCAATTAGCAATGCTTGCACTCCGTCCGCATCTGCTGGGGCTTAGTCATGCTCAGCCTGAGAGAGGGAGTTGATATATATTCAAAATAAAAGGGGGGGGCATTATAGGCACTGGCCGTAGTACAAAGGTTTTTCGGACACGGGTGGACTGTGAGGTCACTTATGGCTGTGGCCATTTAGGTGGGTTTTGCTTCCTTCACTACGGGGAGGTTTTCTGGGGTTGATACAGTTGTATAAGACCTGTAGCTTTGCTCTGGGACATTTCTGCGTGGCTCCAGGAGTGCAAAGGACTTGCCAGGAGTTACCGATGGCCACGCTGTTGGGCCCTGTTATTACAGTTGTCATTTGTGACTGCAAAATTGGAATGGTTTTAAAAATGGCAGACACAACTCAGCTACAGAGGATTGGTGAGGCAGAGGTGTGAGAGTTCTGTGGTCAGGACGGGAGGAAGGGGTGAGTGTGAACTCTGGGATGTGTTAGCAGGCAGATGAAGTCGAGTGAGACAAGTCAGGGGAGATTCTCTTGTGCAAGGTGAGCTGCCCTCTCTAGCACAGGGCTGATCCTGGTGTGGCCTCCTGTGTGAACCGTGCTGGGCCCTGCAAGCTGCACGTGGGCTGGGTGACATCCCCCTCTGCAGTGTGGGAGCTCTGGGGCCCATCTTGGCAAGAACCCCTCAGTTCCAGGTTGGCTTTGAAAGTTTGGCACAGGGATGATAGATGAGCATGTCCAGCTCCCTGTAGTGTTGTGATTGCCACAGAAGCAGCAGCAGCAGCCTTGGGGCAGAGAATTGTCCCTGTTCATTTCAAGCAGGATTTTTGGAAAGGGTCAGGTATTCTAAAGGTAATGGGTTACGCAGGTCTCAACACCCAGAAATTGTTGGCCAGACTGCATATGAAGTAAGGGGAGAACAGTTCCCTGGAACTGGAGGAGTGGAGGAAGAAAGGGTCAAACTACCCTTAGGAGGACTAGAGAAGACCATTTTAGTAGCACATTTCTTGTTGGCTTAATTTTTCTCCCACTAGCCTCTCTTGTAAAAGCAAGAAACCCAGAATAAAAAGTGCTGCCAAAGGCTAGAATTCACCTGATCCTTTCCTGCCTGAAGGGTCTCTTGCCATTCAACCCTTCTCTCCCAACTTTTTCCTTACCCCTTGTCTCTGTCCTGTCCCTGTGTGGTTGACTTGGTGGGACAGCACTGCTGTCTTTGCACTGCACGTGATCAGACTGTTGAACATTTTATAAATGTTTCCTTCAGTTAAGCAATGCAGTTTTATGCACGTTAGGCAACATTTGTTTGGTCAGGTAGACAAAATTCTATGCTAGTCACTCAATATAAACAGCAAAAGTTCATCTAAAAACAGAAATCTTTTTCCCTCCCATAACACTTCAATAGATTGTCTTTTTTGCTAAGCACTTGGAAAGCCTTTGCCAGTTGTTCCAGTTCACATCCGGAGATAAAATTGCAACCGTGGATATTTAAGTCCAAAAGAAAAAAAAAACAAAAAACCACATGACTTGCTCATCTGTAAGGTACGAGAGGCTTCATTGGAAGTGTCAGACCAAGCTCTCCAAGCGCAGGTGCCCACTGTGCCTCCTAGACCACCTCTGTTTCCCGCTTCCTGAAGCTGTTCATCATCGCTCTGACGGGGTTGGGCTCGTTCTCCAAGTCTTTCACAGTTTTGTTTTTCACGCAGCAGCAACAGTCCAGCAGCTCGTACAGGAAAGCCAGCACCACCAGAGAAACCACAGTGAAGATGAATATGATCAGGATAACAAAGCAGGCAGTGTTCCAGTTGTCGTGGAAAGGGTAAATTTTTTGCACTTGGAAGCCCAGATACTGGGAAATGGATGTAGTGGTCTCGTTCCACTGAGTGCTGTTGAGAGTTGCCATTCTTGAAAAGCTGTCTGAGTATGCTCACTGGCACAGATTTGGGAGCTGAAACACAAAAACAAAGCTGTTGAGGACTCTGTCAATCACATACACATATTTATCACAAGTTGGAACTGCTCAGACTAAGTGCTCAAAGTTTCTACGAACACGGGTTGTTGCATACTCATATGTGCTCACCAAAATATCAAACTCCAGATGTGTAAGTTTGTGATAACACCGGAACACTTATATTGGCAGTGTCTGGTTCATGCAGACATCATGTGGTGTAAGTTATTCAGGAATGAGAGAGCTTTGCTTCTTTATTTCAATTACATGCACAAACAAAGCTTAAAATTAGATTTGCAAGGTGTGCAAGGCCTTATTATTTTGGAATGGGCTG
Source organism: Regulus satrapa (assembly GCA_013396955.1). Taxonomy (NCBI): domain Eukaryota; kingdom Metazoa; phylum Chordata; class Aves; order Passeriformes; family Regulidae; genus Regulus; species Regulus satrapa. The sequence continues at coordinate 467,715 of VWZN01020576.1, read as the reverse complement.
TTAGCACAGATTTGTTCACCTGCAAAACTCTCTTGACTTCAGGAGGGCAGATCTCCTGACCTGTTCATTCCCCTGCTCTTCCACTGCTGAGTAGTTTGTGCTGGGGAAACTTGGCTGCCCAGGTGGCACTGAGAGTGTTTGGAAATCTTGTTTGTGATGCCCTAGTCATCTGGATGGACAACAAGGAAAACCCAGCCCTTTCTGAGTTCTTATTTCTTATTTTCTACTCTGCCTAACCCTGGCCCCAATGCTGTCTGGTGGCACCCAGCAGAGGAAGAGGCTGCTCTGTGGTGTGGGGGGAGATGAAGCAAGAAGTTGGCTTCAGCAAATCTGCCTTTGCTCTATAGTCTAATGTAATAAAAGTTGTCCGAGGAGCTACAGTAATTTCTGGTTATCTGCCGTGGCTGTAGGACCTGGTAGTAACCTTTGAATCCCACAGGCAATTTAAAACTGGGTGTGAGAGGAGGAGATCCAGTCAGATCTCCGTATCTCCTTGAGGAGGTAGCAAGGACTCTTTAGGTGGAACATGCTGCTGATGGTGTCTGCTAAAGCAGACTGAGCATCTGTCCTTATGTCTGTGAAATTGTTAAAGAAAAGGACTTAGTGAAAACCAGGATCATGCTGCCAGACCAGCCTGTGATCTGTGTCTTATTTTTATTGTTCAAATATTATACATTTAGTTCTTTATCCTTCTGTCTTCAATGGATTTAAATTGAAACGAAAGAGCTTCTGTCCCTGGCATTAGTGTTCCATACAGACATTTGCTGGAGCAGTTGCAGTAACTTACTGTTTCCTCTGTTAAATCTGTAACTGAGTACACAAATTAGTAATTGAATATACAAAGTATGATTGAGATGGATGGGATTAATTAAATTGTTGGTAGTGTTGTTTTGTTTTTTTCTCCTTAAACAAAAGTTTACGGAGCAAATCCAAGCTAAAAATGCTCCTGGCTTGAGTCAGATCCTGGCTTCAAGAGAGGGGCTTGATTTGGTCACGGTCTGGGAAAGGAAACTCCGTCAACCTATTATGGGGCTAAAAGTCATGAGGGTTTTTGAAGGGGTGACTTGAAGACTTATTCCAAAATCCACAAGAGAAAGAGAGAGGAGGGAGCTGCATAAAAGGATTTTGAATCCCCTTTGAGAAGTAATTAAAATAAGCAGGATTTAATTGTGTATGTTAAATGGCAAGAGGATACCTTTGGGAAAGAAAGGAGTTTTGTTTTGAACTTTGTAAACAGATTTCTAAGGCTCAGGGTTTTGTTGGAATCTGTTACACGTAAATTTGCTTGCTCTGTAAATACCAGGCACAAAAATAGACTGTTTCTGTGATGCAAAATTTAGTAATTTTGTTGGTTTGTTGTTTTTTGTTTGGTTTTTTTTTTCATTTATATTGCTCAAAGTGATCAAGATCTGGGGCCGCTGGAAGGGTTGGTCAGATGTGTGCTGTGTATCCAGGACTCTTTGCCAGCACAGCTCTCTGCCAAGGCTCTGTTCCCAAGAGCAGAGGAGCATCTCGGGCTCGGCAGGGCCAGGCAGGAGCCGTGCTGGCAGCACGGTGCAGTGCAGCAGCCATTGCCTCCCCACCCCACAGCCATTCCCTTCCACCCCACAGCCANCCCACAGCCATTCCGTTCCCTTCCCACCCCACAGCCATTCCGTTCCCTTCCCACCCCACAGCCTTTCCTTTCTCTTCCCACCCCACAGCCATTCCCTTCCCACCCCACAGGCAGCCCCTTCCCACCCCACAGCCACCAACAGGGCAGCCATTTGCACAGTGGAGAGATGTTTGTCTTTTTGCCAGGGGGTGGAATTTAATGCTCCTCGAGGAGGAGGATGATGATCTCCTTAGATTTGAATGAGGCGAGGCAGATAAGGATCAGCTACTCTTAGCTGTAATTATTAAAATACAAGGCTGAAGTAGCTGTTGCCAACTGTTCAGAATTAAAACGGCGCTAATGAGGTTAGTGTCTTTGAAAGCTGTCAAAAATGGGCTGGTTTCCTGCAGTTTTACTTATTTTGTAACAGCACACTCCAGATTCGTATCATCAGCCAGTCTGATTTGCAGTCAGGTCAGGAATTGTATGTATCGAAAATGCAGTGAGTTAAATATTTAATGAACTGGTTCCTCTAATATCTGCGCTAGGTTTTAATTTAAAAGCATTAGCATCTTTGGGCACTGCAGAGGAGCGGTTTTACTTGAACTCATATTCATGGAGTAGAGGGAAATGACTGGCAGAAAATCCTTTTAATGCAGCACTGAGGAAGTCCTGTTTAAGAAAGCACCGAGCAGACATCTCGGCATAAAAGCATTTAGGAATCTCAGGTGCATTCTCACCCGGCTGTTTGCTTTGTACCCATGGCTGCTCCAGTATTTCCAAAGCTAACAGCAGGCAGCGAGGTTTTCTCCCTACCCAGTGTATACCACCACATTTCTAGAGCAGGTTTCTCTTCCACGCACACACACACAGATCTCTTTTAGGCAGCCTAATTTACAGAATACCCCCTGGGAATACATTTCTCACATTTCAGCTGGAGCTGTCTTTGTTTTAAGGAAAACCCTTTCGCTGTCGTTTCTGTGAAAACACATAGAATCAATCACAAGGAATGTGAGGCTGCAGGAAACCAACCACCTCCCCTGTAAGGATGAAATCCATTTTGTTTACTGAATCTTGGCTTGTTGTGTTAGCTTTGCTGTAAGATGGAGTGGTCATCAATTTTCCATTAGTGCACAGATGGTGAAAGTGCTTGTCTGATCGTGCAAGACAAGCTCCTCCGCCTTCAGCGGGATAAACCCTGCTCAGCCTAGAGAAAAATCATTCTGATTCCAAGAAGCTTTTACAGCTTCTCAGCTTATAGGCATATTTTCTTTCCGTAATCAAGATAAACCTCAGAGAATGTTATAAAATGATACACACCTACCTCTTGTGTGAAAGGATGCTGAGAGAGCGCCGTTCTGGTCCCTTTTTTTAGTGCAGCCTATGGCACAGCTAAGATGGAGCTTTCCTTCCATTGGCCAGAGCTCGATGCTGCTGACAACTTCCTTTGTGCTCATTTGCATCGAGCCCTCAACCCCAGGAGTAAATCATTCATAAATATGACTCTCACTGTCTGGAATAAGAAGCAAACGCCTCCCTGTTCTTGTTTTCTGGGATGGGATGAGCTCGTTAGCAGAGGAGCAGCGCGCTGGGGGAGCGAGCCTTGGCCACGACCCCGCTCTGCTTTGTGCTGGAATCAGCCATCAAACCGTGACGTTTGAAGTGTTAATATCTGCAGATTTCCAGCCTCACCGTGTGCTCGGATTCTCTTGTCATGAACTGTAGCAGGCTGCAGCCAGGCAGATTAAACGAGATAATCCTCCTGATTCAATTGACAGAACAAAAACATGATAAGTCGTCTTAACTGTTTGTTGTACCTCTGAATTTATTTTGGCCACTTCAGACCTCTCTGAAGGTCGTTATATCTATGATTTTGCTATTTATTTATAAAATTAAGACTTTTTTTTTTTAATAGTAGACATTAATTTTTAATCTTAAAAGGGAACCCTGTAGGGGAAAATCCCTGTGGGCCGCATCTTCAGGGGGAGCTGGCTTTTCATTTTCCTCCTTTTAACATCTCAATTTAGTAACCAGAATAAAAAAAATTCTTTTGTAGCTGGAGTTACACAGATTCTTCTATGTTAATTTTAGAATTGTTGTGCTGTGAAAAGCCTCTAAGACAATGTCATGTAACAGCTTCACGATTCTGTCCTTTTCTCTCCCTTCACTGATTTTTCCACAGAAATAATAGGAGCTCCATATCTCTGAGATAGCTGTTATGCTGTCAGATGTGCTTAGAAATCACCAGAGGATTAAACAATCCCCATGGTGACAAAGAGATGATGTTCTTTTTCTGGAGTGGCTGAAATTCCAGAAGACTGTTGCCATTAGGTTTAAGCAGTGTTGTGCTGGTAATGAGCCTGTGGGTTGATATGTGGTTTGTGGATATTTGTGTTTAATGTGCTGTGCTAAGAGCTGACCTTAATGAAATGGTCATTAACAGCCTTGCAAGACTTTTTGAAACAAAATGATAGCAAACCTCATGATAAAGACAACAGAGGGGGTTCCTGTGATGTAACACACCAGGATGAATTGGTTTCTATTTGTATGGGTCTGTTTAAGAAATTCTCCACTACAGTACTTTAAACAATAATTTAAAAAAAATAAATCACAGCCTTCCTTTACCTGCCGTGTAACCATGGAGTGCCTTTTGGGGAGAAGCTTTCTGTCCCCTTCTCAGCAGCAGGAAAGTATTGGTGGAGCAAATGCAGTGCATTATTTCAGCGTGGATTAAGGTAGTGCAAGTTATTATGGGATGTTAAGCCACCAAATTAAACGTGTTCTCTTGTGGCAGTTTTTGTTTGGGTCACTTGCTGCTGTCTTAACGTTTTATTTGTGGAGTTCTGCTCAGAATCTCTGCTCCAGAGCTGTGTCCTCTGAGTCTCTGGGTCTGGACCCAGGTGTGTGCAAGGCCTCACCTGAGGGTGCTGCTTCTGCCACTCCTGTTTCTGTCCAGAGCTGTCGTTTCAAAAGCTGCTGGAAGTAGAGTGGGAACGTGATGGAGCTCAGAGCCAGCAGGAAGGCGTGGAAGCATCCTCTAATTATTTGTTTCCTTTCTTTGTAGATCACAGCAATGGATCATTTAACCTGAAAGCCCTTTCAGGAGGCTCTGGCTACAAGTTTGGAGTTCTTGCTAAAATAGTGAATTATATGAAGGTATGATGTTTTGGTGTAAAATAATGCTGAATTTAAATACTTTCATTGGTAGCTGGAAAATGCTGCATGTTTCAACCTCTGAAATTGTTTTACTGCAAGAGTAAAAATTCCAATAAACTTTTTGTTAAATTCAAAGTGCTATCACTAAATGAAATTGTCAGGGAGGGTATGGTTCCATAACTGAAATCCTGATTATCCCAGGTCACTTTACCACTGGGAGATAATGGGGTTTATTTGCAGGAATTTCAAGATGCTGTCAGGTTTTGGGATTCATGGGCTATTGATCAAGATTAAGTGTAATTTGGTGCTAATCTTAGTTACTTTTTGGTGATTGAGCTGCTGAATAAAGTGAGTACAGAACTGTGATAGATCCTGTTTGCTTTTCCAGACCCGGCACCAGCGCGGTGATACACATCCACTAACCCTGGAAGAGATACTGGATGAAACACAGCATTTAGATATTGGGCTCAAACAGAAACAATGGTTAATGAGCGAGGTAAAGAAAACACATGTTCAGATTTTCATTAAAGAACTCTGGCAAACTTGAATTATACACATTTATGAAGTTATTAAATATGCAATCCCTCCTTTAAGAAACTACTAAGTCAGACTCTAACATTCCTTGCTGCCAGCACTAATATTCTGGGGAGCAGGAACCTCTGCTCTGGCAGTGTTGGCTGTGAGGGAAGTTTGACTTTGCTGAAGCCTTTCGGAAGGTAGCTCCAAGTTTTCTCCATAATGAACCAGAATATCAAAATGGAATGGAAGAGCTCCTCCCGAGAATTGTATATAGAATTATCGCTGAGGTTATGCCAGATGAGAAAAGGTAAACCAATACCCTGCAGCACCAACACTGGGTCCCTTCTCTCTTAGAGGTGCTCTGGGTCGTGGTAAATTATGCCTTGGATCCAAGGATTTAAAATCCGTTTAAACTCAAACCTCCAGCCTGGCAGCTGTAACGTGTGACTCGTGTGCTCAAAAGAAAAAAAGTAATAAGTGTCTGCACTGTTTCAAGGTTTGACATTTCTGTCCCTCTTACAGGCTCTAGTCAACAATCCGAAAATAGAAGTTGTGGATGGGAAGTATGCTTTCAAACCCAAGTACAACTTGAAAGACAAAAAGGCTCTGCTCAGGCTCTTGGACAAGCACGACCAGCGAGGGCTGGGAGGAATCCTTCTGGAAGACATTGAGGAAGGGCTGCCCAATGCACAGAAAGCCATAAAGGTGAGGAACACGTGTCTGCAGCTCAGCTGGTTCATTGCTCGGAGGGAAGAGAGACACTTGGACAGAGTTTTCTCATTAGTTGTTTCTGTCATTTTAATAACTCAAAGCTATTTCAGCAGATCTAATATTGCAGTCTTTTCTGTATTTAATCCTTTACATTCAGATTTGCCCTGATGTCTCAGCACAGCTCTCAGAGCTCTTTCTCACAAAAGACTCCTGATCTCCCACATTCCAACTGTAGGCGTTCAGTTCTGCTTTCACACCTTGACCTCAGTCCTCTGAATCTCGTTTTTGATTTATTAGTATACTCCTGTGTTTCATGGCCAGTTACTTTGCAGCTTCTCCAGTTTGTTGTTGTCTTTTTGTAGCACAAGGTCTGGCTCTGTGGGAGTTGGAGACCTTCAAGCTGGAAATGAAGTGATTTTGAGTTGTTCTTTTGCATTTGTTTTTGAGGCTTTAGGGGACCAGATCATCTTTGTTAATCGCCCTGATAAGAAGAAAATTCTTTTCTACAACGACAAGAGCTGTCACTTTGCTGTGGATGAAGGTAGGTGTTGTTTTACACAGGTTTCCATGAAGTTGATCTGAATTCTTCTTGAGCACCTCTGTTTGTACACAGTCTTCAGGTAGAGCAGTCTTTCAAGGTGAGAATGAAATATTAGGTTTGTCCAGATGTGAGGGGAATGTTTTTATTAACACAAGGCTAACAGAAGCAGCAAGTGAGGCCAGTGGTAAGGTAATATCATCTGCTTTATGATGGGTACATTGGAACGTGGCACCAGGGATCCAAGGATTGTCTTGAAGAGTAGCAGTACAAAAGAGACTAAAAACCACTTCATTGTGAATAAAATGGCGTCTCAAGTTTTGCTGCTTGAGGAGAAGCAAAGAAAAAGTCAAAAAAATTTTTAGGTGCAAGGTTTTTGTTGGGTTTTTTTTTCCAGTTTATTAACCATGTGTCTTTTATTGGTGAATGCAGCAAGAAGCCATACATGGAACAGAAGGACGAAGCACAGAGGGATGGGATGTGAGCAAAGTTCTTGAGAAGGGGTTGGTTACACCTGGGAGGAGAGCAGAGGTGTGGGGCAGTGCTGCTGCCCAGGGCTGGAATGGATTTGGGGCTTCACAAGTTCAGCACGTTTGCTGTGTCAGAAATAGTGGTAAAATCCTCTGGTGCCATTTTGTGCTCAGAAATCAGTTACGGAAATCAGGGTGTGTTCCAGTAATGGCATTAGTGCCACCATCAGGTGTCTGTAAATGCAGAAGGGGGAGGGAAGGCAATCTCTGTCAGAAGATCTTATTTTAAATGACTCAATTACACTGAACACTTCCTTTTTTAAATGTATTGTTCTTGTAACATGACACATAAAGCCATTGCATAACATGGCATCACATTATGTGTGGTTAAAAAAAAAAAAGAGTTTTGATACAAATTTGAACTGCTCTACTTACAGGACCACAGGGGGACGCGTGAAGATCTTTCTTTTTTTCTTTTCCTCCAAGGGAATCTGGAATCTATTTCCAATAGAATTTAGCAACTGAAGATGTGCATCGTTAACTATTTGTTATGTACTGAGAGTACACACTTGTAATCTCAGTAAAAATAGTTTTGTTTCACAAAGGTGATTAAGTAGAGGTGACATCTACAGCATTTAAGAATACAAAAAAATATTTCAAAAGATTGAAGTGAATGTCTTTTTAAACAATAATTTCTGTCACTTCTTGGTAGCGGCAGTGAAACTACATGTAAAATGCAGAATGGATTCACTGGGGAATTTCTGATTTCCAGGTGTTTAGAAATTTACCTTGAACCCTCTCATTCTGTTGAGGTAGTGCCTCTTCAGTCCATCAGCCCACATTTTTTGGGGCTCTGAAAATGGCCAAAACATGTAGAAATCAATGCTCTTGCAGTAACTTTTGAGACAGAGTTTTTAAGTTTTAGCCACCGGTTGTATCATAGTCATGTTGCTAAATCCGTGTTTTCTCTTGTGCAATTTTTTCCAGATAGCACCAATCCAACCATACTAAAAGAGTTATCAGAGGGAGGTTTCTACCCTGTTGCCATTAGCTTGTAGTAACTCCAGGATTAACTCTGAAATGTGTCATAACAGAGCCCATTTTGTTAAGATGTAGACAGAGGCATCAGGCAGCCAGGATAAATCCCAGGCTATTCTTACACAAGACATGTGGTAGCACACCCATGATTGCTTAGGACCAAGCAGTGCAAACTGTTGCTGTCAGAGGGAGGAAGAGTAAAAAGCCCCTTTAAAAGGCCTGGGCTCCTGCTGAAGGAAGGCATTTAAGCCTGCAGTGTGTGTCCTGAAGGGATCCAGTGTGCAGTGTTTGTAGTTCAAGGTGGCTCTGCTCCCTTTAATCCGCAGGTGGCAGCAGCTTCCCATCCGAGCCAGAAGTGATGTTTTGTTGTTGCTCTCTTCCTGCTGGTTTTGGTTTTCCTTTTGATGCTCTGTTCCGAGAGGGGGGGAAGGAATATTTTCTCTTTTGTGGCTATTGTGGTGTACCCTGCATATGCCACGGTGCTGGAAACATCCCTGAGTAGGTTCACTCACTCCCTGCAGCTAGAGCAGGTCTTTTTTCCAACTGTGTTATCCTGTGATGAAGGAAACCCATCCTTCCCGAGCAGTTTTGCTTTAGGATTCTTTCCAGAGCAGCAGAAGGGTGTCTCTTAGGGAGTCACTGGAAGAATTGTCTGTGCACACGATGAGTTATGACACATCTCTATGCTATTGCAGCTCATTATCTCCGGCAACGTTAAAATGAAGTTTTTTAAAGACTGCAAAATAAGCCTTGAAGTGTTGGCAGACTCTTTGATCTAGCAGCCGATGACAGTTCAAAATATGTTTCTAGTTTAATGTTTATCCTCAGAAATAAGGTCTCTGTGCTCCTCGGTGCACGATGCTGCCGTATGACATCCCAGTTCAGAACGTGTGTTGGCTGAGGTTGGTAGCCTTGAAAAGTCGGGTGTCCTCTCCCTCTGCTGCCTGAGCTCCATCAGCAGAGAAAGAGGAGCTGCCAGGGCAATTTGGAGCTCTCTGCCTGGAGTAGTGGGAGGACCTGCTTTCTGGCAGTGCCTGCCTCTGCCCTTGATGGCTGAACAAGCTTTTCTTTCTCCCCCTGTGAAAATAAATCCCAATGTATCGCAGCAACGGAGTGGTGTCTATATATCGTGATCTCAAGGGTGCTGGAGAAGGTTTGAGCAGTAAGGAAGGGCTTTTGTTCTTCCTTTTATGTGATTAGCCGAGGAAGGTTCAGATTGCATGTGTTCCTTCTGGACTTCCTGGCTAATTAATCTACTGTCAGTGGTGTGGAGCTGAAAGTGTTTATAAAAGCAGGGCCAGATTTCAGGTGCTTCAGCCAAGTCAAGCGCTGCCTTTTTTGTGCTGGGGCGAAGCACTTTGCATGTGAACAAGGCTTTCACCCCCCGTGCTGAATGCAGAAAGGCCAGTTTGATTGCCTGACTGCTAGAGATGGTATCTTTCCCAGCTGAATGCACTACAGGAAGTATTTTCTTGCTAAAAAAATTCGGATACTTAATTATTTTAAAATTCTTTCTCGGCCTTTGAAAGGCTTTTGAGACTAGCCAAAGGTTCTTAAATTTAACACTGTAAAAAGTGCTTGGGATCAGTGCTGACTTACGGCTGCGGTGGCCCAGGGACAGCACAGATTTAGCATCAAGCACCTTTTCCCTCTGGTATAAATCCAGTGCTGTGTTCCCTGGGACCGTTAGGACTGTTGTTTCTTCCCTTCTATACTGTTATTGTCTGGTTCTGTCCTCTGCTCAGCTTTTGGCTTGGCTCACTGAAGATTTTTAAGCTGTTTTTCGTCTCTGGCAGATTTTATTACCTGTGTGATGTATCAGTTTATCACCACAACCATCTCAACCTTTCTGCAAGAGCAGGTGAGGCAGTCAGAAGTGCTGGATAAGCCTCTCCAAAGTCACCAGGCAGTCATTTACCCATGACTTCATTCCCCAAATGTAAGCATTTATAGAAAGGAAGTGTGTTAGAGTATAATCACTCAGGGAATGTCAGTGCAAATTGTTTTCATCTATGAGGCACCTCGTGATGCTGTAAAATCAAGGTAACTGTGCATTTTTACCCCTTGGGTATTTGAGAGAGAGAAGGTGTCTGCAAAATCTTTGTTACACTGCCCTCTGCTTAGCTCTGTGCTGGTCAGAGCTCATTGTTTTGAGTTTGTGCATGCAGACTTCATGTTGCTGGAGATGTCAGTGAACATCTAAACTGGCTTTTCAGCTCCTGGTCTCATTTCCTTTTCTCAGTACTCGAAAGACCAGAATTTAGCTCTCTGGAGGAGCGAGGAAGCAGCCTGTGAGTAGTGTTGATTCTGTCCAGTTTCTGAGTTAAAATGTTTTAGTGACCAGATTGTAAGATACTGTGTATAGCATTTGTTTATGACACTTGCCTCAGTACTGAGATCACAGCTTTCTGCCTCTTCTCAGGAAGATCTGCATTGGAATCAGGAAAATGCAAATCTCTGTGAGGGTTCAAAGCAGCTGCATGGCTTTGACCAGAAACTCTTGGGAATTTGTCCCCTGGGGATTTTTTTCTAGGTTTTGTCTTGTCAAAGCAGCCTAAGCTGTGCTGTCAGCTTGCCTGAGTGCAGCCTGCTGCGGTCAGGTGAAGCCTTGCTGTCTTTTTATCCTCCTGTAGCCATTTTACTTTTATTCTGGCCGATGTATAAAATAATTTAGTGGCTCTGAGAGAAGAGTCTCTCACCTTCTCTGTGCTGTGATGGTGTCAAGATCACCCAGCAGTGAGCAGGAAAATTGAATGTGCTCTGTAATCATGATGGCTGCAGGCACTGCAGGAATGCCAACATCCCAACCTGTTCTCCATGGCTGGCTGGAGCAGGGCAGCATGTGAGGAGCTTCCTGCTCCAACCAGCCCCTTCCACTCCACACTCCAGCACTGAGCTCCTTGTGCCCTGTCCACAGAGAAAAGAAAGACCTGGTGAATCCTTCCCTAGGAGCTGCCTTCTGCTCTTCAGACACACAGCAAAGGCCAGGGTGACAGCACTTCTGATCCTTCTCCGGGAAACTGGGAAAAATCTTTCCCTATGTCAGGTCAAGGGTATATTTTCTGAGGTGCAGAAGTAGCACAGCTACAAATGCAGGGGGTTGTTTCTTGAGAGCTGTAGTTATTGCCAGCTTTTCCCATCGGTTCTCATATTTCAAAGAGGATGTCACAATAATTCAGAGAGTGTATTTCCAAGGTCTAAACTTTCCCTGGCTGATAGGGGCATAGTCCTTGGAGACTTACAAACCTGACAGGTAATGTGTAAATGGTTCAGTGCCAGCCATCCAGCTGCTCTCTTTCTTCAGACCTTGCTTTTAGCCCAGTGTCTGGTGTTACAGCGAGTTGGTTTTGTGATGAGATGATGGATGGATCTCCCTTCCCTTTTAGATGACGCACTAAGTGCAGACAGCTCATATGCACTGAAGGGTGGCAGCTCCCTGTGCTTTTCCACCTTTATCCTGTACTTTTAGTTCCAAACCAGTCCTTCAATACAGAGTGTTTCCATGTTGTTGTGATTCCCTCTTTCCTGGGCAGTGAAGTATTTTAAAGCCCTACATGGAGGTCCAGCATTGGAATAAGATTCTTTTGCAATTACTGCAATCAAAGCAGTAGTGCTGAAAGCAGCCTGATTTATGGAAGAGTTTTTAAATGGAGTTGCAGAATATGATGCAGTGACTCTGGTGGGGCCAATCGGTGGATTAAATTATCTGTATGTAAAGTCCGTTTTAGCTCTGCAGTTTTGGATCTTGGTGCCTGTTCCATTTGTATTTCTTGGCCGAGTTTAAAAGGTGGATGTGAACCTGGAATGATGTTATAACCATGGCACTACAAGAAATGCAGAGCACTGTAGTTAGATATTAACTGTGATCTGCACTTCTGTGCATGCTATTCCCTGAAGAGCTGACCATTTATTTTCTAGTGTTTAATTTTTCACTTCTGTTCCCCAGAAGAATGTAGACCAGTTTAAGCACCTATCTTCAGCTTTCCTTTTTTTCTTTTTGCACTAGGGTGTATTTGTCCATATACCCTGAACTCTAATGAGGAGACACATTTGTTTGCTGCGGGATATTATAAATGGGAGGACAGACTTTCTCCACCTGCTGCAGGAGGATGAGGTGAGGGATGATCCATGATAGCAGGCACCACCAGCTATGCTGAAAGCCTGGAGTCCCCCTCAAAATGGATGAGCAGGTGGAGAATGTCTTGACTACAGTGTCCTTGCATTAAGGGATGTGCACACTGATCCCAGGGAGCTGGATAGCCTCTGCGAGAAACAGGCTGCAGATTATCATCCTGTAACCAAAAGTGGCGTTTTGACAGGTTTTGGTTCTCTTCAAAACTACTGCATTACCAAAAATGAACACTGTCATTCTTCACTGGTGAAATTCCTTTCTTTTGTTTCCTGGAAAGCTGGGACAGTCTCTTACTGTTGGCAACAGGAAGAAGAGAAATGCCTGAATCTCGAAGCATGTATTTGCATAGAAAAACAAGGTGCCTTAGGTAGGGAATTGTTCCAAGGGCAGGAACCGGGTTGGTTTTGTGCACTCCCATTTGGTTGCAGTGTGCCCAGAGCCGGGGTGTCTGTGGCAAATGGGCACCGGAGCGTCTCATCCCCTGCTGCACAGGACAGATCCTTAAGCATGCAGAGGTTGTGGTTGTTTTGACAACTGTATACTAAATTTATCTGGAAATAAAAGGAAAAAATTAGTCTTGCCTTGCTATGTGTGCCTCTTGTATTATTTATAGTTTGTTAGCCAGACCTGCTGACAGGATGTATCTTAACTCCCTGCCTGGGGAATGAAGGGAGGTAGGATCGTACCAGCCGCTGCCTGGAGAAGGCATTCCAGAGGCTCTGTGAAACTTTACGTGAGGCAGAAAGTGTGCAGGCAGATGGCAGCTGCTCTAATTAAGACTTACTGTCTCTGTCTGTTTTCCTGCTGCTGTGGTTTTTAAGGTGTCTCTCTTCTTTTTAACACCAGAGGAATTTTAGTACTTCGTTATCTGCAGAGCAGGGTATGGATCATATTGCAGCGATAAACGGGCTCAGAGCCACTGAAGAAAATGTCCTAAACCTTCAGTAAATGAGACGATGGGATGACAAGTCTTCCAAGTCAGCGGCAGCTGAAGATGTGTAAATGAAGTTGCCGTTTATGGTTAGTGATTGCCCTTCTTCAGGATCTGTGAAACTCATTCACAGCCTACACAGCTCTAGAGATTCCAGGCAAAAAAGACTCCGTAGCAAATGAACATGAAAAACACGGGTTGCCTCCGGGTGCTCCTGATGCTCGAGTGCTGTTTAGCTTGAGGGCGTTTTGTTGTTGTTTTGTCGTTTGTTTGTTGGTTGGAGTTTCATCTTTTCGGGTGCTTTTGGCAGTGCATCGGCATTTGGAGCGGGTAAAGTCTGTGCTGAGCGAGTGCCTGCTGGCAGTGACAGACTGACGTGCCAGAATGTTTCAGTGTTTGAAATCCAGTCTCTCTCCTTCCCTTCCTGTGGGGTCTTTGCCCAGGGTTTGTTCACCGGTATATAAAACCGGGTTTGTCGTTTCAGAATTCCAGAAGCTGTGGAGGAGCATTCCTGTGGATTCTATGGATGAGGAGAAGATAGCAGAGTATCTGAAACGACAGGGTATTTCTTCCATGCAAGAAACCGGACCAAAGAAAATAGTAAGAGATGCCAATTATAGATCTTCCTAGGAAATCCTCCTTTCCTGATCCCGCAGTGTTAATCCCAAAGTGTGTTGGTGAGCCTGTGCACGGCTTTGTGGAGTTTGGGGAAGTGTGACCAGTGTTAAAAACTGGAAAAGCCAAGTGCTGCAGTCAGCAGTCAGTGATTTTTTTATGACTCGTTAGAGCCAGTGTAATTAATTCAAGCAGTATCAAAAGAGGACAAACACCAGGAATCCCTGTGAGCTCCACAGTGGAAGATTCTGCTCGAAGCTACACAATACATCAGAAGTAGTAATATTTTGGGAAGAAGTTGGGGGACTTAACTTTTCTGCTAAACAGCGTTGAAATCCTGATGGGAACATGGATAGAACTATGGGGCATGTACCTGCTTTTGTGGCTGCATGGGATGGTTTGGAACCTGGCACTTAAAAATGCCAGCTTTACTTCTGTGCCTGGGATGATACCGTGGCTCTGCTCTGTCCCCAGCGTCATCTCCCTGCCTGCATTGAAACTGGATGCTGTTGATTCTCCAGGAGCCAGCACTTCCCTTCCCTGCCCACCCCTGGTTCTGGCAGAGCTCATCTTTCCCAGCAGCGGTGACCAGCACAGATGTCACAGATCTTCTGACTCCTGTTTGTTTCTTCTTGCAGGCTCCCATTCAGAGGAGGAAGAAACCTGCTTCTCAGAAGAAACGCCGGTTTAAGACTCACAACGACCACTTGGTTGGAGTATTAAAAGATTACTCTGATGTGGTTCCTGGCAAGCAGTGAGCGGTTGAATTCTGGAGCAAACGCGCGTTTCTAGACGGGCTTTCTGCTGCTGGGGCTCGGTGTCTGCTCACAGAAGGACTGACTGTATATAATAATATGATGTGTTTCCCCCACCCCAGCAAATGCCGAGGTGAAACAGGTCAGTTTAAGAGCAAGTGTGAGCTACTAAATCTAGAGGTTAATTTAATTAGCTAATGGGAAACGTGTCTTTGAGTAAGAGGTTCTCACTAGTTGCCTGTTGGCATAGGGTGATAAATGGTGCTCAGCATGTAATGCAGGAATTCCTGCTCAGTGCTTAACTCTGCTTTTACATTGCTTAATGGGTATTTACCTGGAATTACTTACAAGGGGCTTTCTAGTGGGATTGAATACAGCATTTGTTTTACTTATTCCAGGAAAACCTTTTCCTAAAATCACTGCAGGCAAAGTTTCTTTCACAGTCAAATAAACCCACGGTTTGTATGCTTCTTCCTTGCCATGGGACTGAGCTTTACTGAAAGGCGGTGATATCTGAGACTCAGACTCAGAAAACCCCCTCTCCCAAAATCCCAGCAGGCTGTGGGATGGGATGCAGCCAGAGCTTCCTAATGTTAATGAGGAATTGCCCTCGGTGATGTCTCCTCACTGTTGTGGGTACAAGAGTGTTGCACATTCTGCTCTGTGCACAGGAGGGAAATAAAACGACGGTGTAAGACTGAAGTGGGTTTTTTTTCTTTTAAGTAATAAATTTACAATGTAGGTTTCCAGCGTTGCTTCCTTAAAGAATAAGAGAATCGGCAACTTTTGTGCTTGTTGCGTTTTCCTTTTCATGGAGGTAAAGGAATCTTTGCTGTATTTTTTTATTCTCTCAGTGACTTACAGTTCTGGGCTAACACTGTCATCTTTTTAATGACAGCTGGGGAGAGGGGAGGAACCACCTTAAATGCGAGCTCCCTGTAGATGCCTGGTTGTTCCGTGCAGCACAGCCCTCCATGGAATGTGGCCAAACCATGTCCTCTTGATAACTTATTTTTATGTTCCGAACCAGAGTCGGTCAATGCTGATCCTGTTTTCGTGGCACTGCAGGAGAGGAGCTGTTTCTCCGCTCTTCCAGGGTTAGGATCAAAGATAAAAGAGGTGCCTGCAGCTCCCCACCGAGGGCACATCGCTGCTGCCTGAGCACAGGCTGTTGTCTTGCTTGATGCAGCCGGGGTCGAAGCAGAGGCCGTCGGATGTGGACACGTGAGCAGATGAAGAATGAGGCTTTGTTGCTGTCTCACTGAACAAGTTCTGTCAGCTTGGGGAAATATGCTTCTGTAAGTGCAGCGTTTATCCTCCTGGTTTTAAAGGCTGCTCTTCTGAGAAACAGACAGTGCTTCCAGCGTTGCACATGTCAGCCCTGTTTAAGGAGCTGCCAAATGCCATTAGGAGGTTTCTTCTATTATTATATATATATATATATTTCATGCTTTATATATATATATATATATATAAAGCATGAAATATATATATATATATAATAAAAGCATGCTGCTCCAGACAGTTTTGAAACTCCTTTTCTTTCCTGTATCTTCCAGGTCAGCACAAACCATTCCTCTTGGTGCTTTTTAGTTTTCCATTACAGTTCTGTTTTAAGTACCTACAGCACACTTGCAAAACTGTTCACCTCTCTTCTGTCATCTTCACTCAGGGAAAAAAAAGGTTCTCTTCCATCTGCTGCATTTTTGAGCAGTGATTTTTTTTCGTGGTGATGCTTTACGTAACACCACCCTCTCTCAATGAACCAAAGCTGGCTGTAAGTTAGGCTACCTGCTTTGTTTCTCTGCTCAAGTGATTAGGATAATAGAGTCTGAGTCTAAAGAAAACGCCTCCAGCTACTTTGAAAGATGAAAAATATGTTAGGTCAAGAAACAGGAGAGCAGGAAAGGGAAAGTGACTGTGAGCTCTGTGTGCTGCACTGGCCTTGTCAGGCTCCAGTGTTCAAAGGAACAAAAGGGTCCAGGTGGTGTCCAGTTGGAAAGGCTGAATTAGATGTTTTGCCTCACTGGTGGATGTCTTCTCCTCTGCAATAGTAGCAGAAAGGGCATTAATAAGTTTTGCAGCTTGCTAGGGCAAAATCTAAAAAACAGCTAAAGGGGAGCTCACATTGGCCTGTTAGTGGTGTCGTGGACTACAGAAAATAGTTTTTTTCACAGTGGTAAAGAAAACAGGTTCAGTCAATAAGCATAGAATCGTAGAATCCCAAACTGGTTTGGGTTGGAAGGATCCTTAAAGCCCGTCCCATTTCAGCTCCCTGCCATGGGCAGGGACACCTTCCATTGGACCAGGTTCCTCCAAACCAAATCCAGCCCAGCCCTGGACACTTCCAGGGATGGGGCAACCACAGCTCTGGGTAATCTGTGCTGGGGCCGCTGCAACCTCACAGGGAAGTCTTTCTTCCATATATCTAAGCTGAATTTCCCCTCTTTCAGTTTGTACCCGTTCTCCCTTGTCCTGTCACTACAGTCCCTGATGAAGAATCCCTCTCTGGCTTCCTTGTAAGGCCCCTCCAGATACTGGAAGGGGCTCTGAGGTCTCCTTACAACCTCTTCCAGGGTGAACAGATCCAGTTTTCTAAGCCAGTCAAAAAGAAGAGGATTATGAGCTCCTCTCTTTTCTGTAGACTTCAGGACTTGGATTTTGTTTCTCAGAGATGCTCCCAGTGCTCTTTTTTTTTGCCCAAGCCCTCTTAAAAATCAAATGGTGGAACTAGAAAACATCTCAGACTATATGAGCATGAATCTGTTTTCTGAAACCATTTTAGATCAACTTCAGTCTCTTGACAACATTATGTCCTGATCAGGCTTTTAGCTGAAGCTCAGCTGTTAAAAACTTAAACCTCCTTCATATTCCTCCTGGATGTTCACTTGTGTTTTGTGTCTGGCAGAATGACTCTCCTGGTGGCCAAAACCACCATGCCCTCAGCTTGCTTACTTAGGAAAAACCTTTCTTCCCTCAGACTGGCATTGCAAAGGGCTGCTGAGAGGCAACATATTCTGTCCTGGCAGCCCTGGGCCATTATCCCATTTTTCTCCTCCTTCCCTGGAAGCATCTGCTGCAAACCAGGAAGATGAGGGCACTTGGGCTGAGAACATAAAATAGAATCTTTCAGATGGAAGTGGTCTGTGGCAGGCACCTTGGTCTCATGCATTTCAGGAAGGTTCTTTGGCAAACCCATCTCAGTGCTGTCTTTACCCGTCCCTACCTCTTCCTCTTTCCTGAGGTTCCTGTCCAGCAAGGACATTGTTCCCTCAGCTCCAGGATCTGGTGGGTTGATCCTGACTAGGTTTTCCCTTTTTACGGGACAAGCTGAGTAGGCCAGGTGTGTCACACATCTAAACACCGATCCATACTAACTAACTTCTCTCCTAAAAGTTGCTCTAACTGAAGTTATTCCACCTCTTCCTCCATTATGATGATCATTCTGGATGGGGATGGAAAACAGCAGGATTGTGTATGGTTGAATAAGAAAACTGACATAAGGCGAAGTGTACGAGAGCTAATCTATAATTCATCATGATCATTCCAGGCTTTTAGAAAGCGGAGGAGAGCGAGGCGAGGGAGCCCCGAGGAAGGGTATGGAGGCCCTGCACGTGGCTGCGGCCAGCGAGGGCTGTCACTTCCGATGAGCACGGGCGGGCGGTGCCGGGCCACCAGGGAGAGCCGCGCTCGCTACCTGCTGATGAGGAGGGGCTGCCTTTGCACATGACTAGAAGCAACCGTGGTGCTGACATCTCATTATTTCCAGCTTTGTTGCTCACTTTCCGGTCGTTGCTAATGCACCAGGCCCAAATTCCTTTGTGTGTTACTGCCTCGGGGGCCTCCGGCAGCTCCTGATTCTAGGGGAAGGATGTCCAGTAGAGCCAGTTACTAGTGTTGGCTGGTTTAGACTGGCAATGCTAACCACTGAGAGCCATCAGGGAGAGGAGAGGAGAGCTTGGATCTCAGCCTGCTGATGCTGGCTTCCTTCTGCTGGCAAAGTCACGGGGATGCGGCCAACGAGGTGCTCTGGGATTTGGTCTCCTCCCTGTGGGTCTGCTCTGGCACTGTTCCGAGGGTCTGTCCTTTGGCTCTCTGGGTGTGTTCTGACCGTGTTGGTGTTGTCAGCCCTGCGCAGGCTCTCTGGATGTATCCCTGCAAAGCAGATAAGGAAGATTGGCATCTCCCCAGAAGAGAGGGCTTGCCTGGACACAGCAGAGCTCCCTGGTATTGCATAGCTGTAGCTGTTCTCTTCCCCAGTGAGGTGACCGCAGCCTGCGTCACTCCAGCAAGGGCCAGCAGAGCGAGGGAAGCACTTGGCTCTCTGCTCAGCACTAGGAAGCTCACACCTGGACAGTGTGTCCAGTTTAGGCCTCCCCCTCTGTTCAGCCGCCCTTGCATCCCCAGGGATGCTGGTTGGAGCTCCCAGACTGGTCAGGGATGGGGGCAGAGAGCCTGGGAGGAGTCTTGGGGAGCTGTGACTGCTCGGTGTGTTGGGTGGCTGGGGGTGTATCTGATCACAAGGTACAGCGATGTGAAGGGCAGCAAGGAGAATGATGTGGTCAAATGCTTTTGGCAGCCATGGCAGATGACATAATAGGGGAATGTGGGAAGTTTGGCTTGGATATTAGGAAGAAAACAGCTGGTGGGGAGATGTCTCCATCCATGGAGGGTTCAAGCATTGCCCAGACAAGACCAGGCTGCCCAGGTCTGTCAGTGGCATCAATCACCATTGTGACTCTCTCATGTTGTGTGACGGAGGTTGGATCAGACACCTCCTGCAGCCCCTTCTACCCGTGCGCACCTGGGGTCTGAGCCCTGGTTCCCTCAGTGCCTCCTGGCCTGCTGCGAGAGCGGTTTTTGTTTCCCCTGGCTTGCTTTCTGCTGCTTTGGCTTGCAGTGGCCTCTGTTACTCAATAGCCCAGGAAAAACAGCCATGACTCTGAAAACCCATCAGTGCTTCTGTGGCTGGGACTCACGTGTCAAACTGCACCGGCCTCGTGGGTTGGACATTGTGCAGAGTACAAACACAGCAGGGGAAAAGGATGGTTAAGGCAGGAGGTTGTCCTGCCATTAAGTTAATTTTTTGACTATACCTGCGCTTCTGGGCTTGCATCCAAGGCCTGAAGTACTTGTGCGGTTTCTTCCTGCCTCCATCAGTTTGGTTGTGTTCTCTATTCCCTCCTGAGCTCGTTATTAATTATGGAGACTGCAGAGATGAAGTCCAGACTCTGCTAATGGTTGACTTGTTTCAGAGACAGCATTTCAGGGACCTGCTAATGGTATTTCTCAGCTTTGCTTTTTTAAGCCCCACTGTCATCTCGGTTTGTACCCTGAGCGAGGCAGGTAGCAGTGTTCAGGTGTTGGCTGGAGCCTGGCTCTCGGGGCAGATCACGTCTGCAGCACCCAGCTCATCCCCCTGGATTGGAATGTCCTCATTTTCATGCTGGCAGGGAGAACAGAGCCTTGCCCTGGCAGCTCTGAGGCAGTGCGGTGACCCTTGCAGAGTTACACCTCTCAATTTCCCCTTTAGGAATCAGGGAACAAATCCGTGCTGGGCCCCAGCTATCTTCACGAAGCCACCCATCTTTTTGCTCTTAGCCACCGGCTTCCCTCACAGCCTGTGCTTCAGCCTTTAAAGCTGCCTGGCCAGGCCCTGGCACACTCATATCTCTCGTCTCCCAGCCTTGTTATTCCTTCTCCCCCTCTCCCAGGAGCGGTGCTGGGCTCGCTCCTCCTCCCTGCCCCATCCAGGCTGCGGGTGCTGCCGGCCTTGGCGCCGGCTCTGTCTGCCCTTTGCTCTCCCTGGCCCGGCTGGTGCATCTCCATTCCTGCAGCAGGATCCCCTGTCCCATCTGCTGCTGCCTGACCATCCACCCCAAATCCTCTGAGAGATGTGGCTCTCCTTATCCCACCTTGTTACCGTTTCTCTGCCATTCACTTGTGTCCATCTGATGTGGGGAATCAGTGCTGTCTTTTTTTCTCGTAGATCCTGCCAGGCTTTTCCCTGCTGTTGCAGCTGCTTCCAGCCTGCTGCCGGTCAGCAAAGCTCTGTGCAGGGATGTACAGGAAGGAGCTGCCTGCATCCCCCCTTCCCTGAGCTTAGCCTTATGCTAGGGGGATGGGGAAAAAAATACTTTGGAAAACGGAAACAATGAGAGTGCAAAATCTTGTGCTTTGGTTTTTCCAGCTCTGCATGTTCATTTCCCCCAGGACTTATCCCTGGTATCGGATGGCAGCAGTGGCCTGGGAGTCCCTGATCCCGTTTTGCAATTCTCCAGTGTCAGCCAGAAGCTTGGGCCTTCCTGTAAGTGCCCCAATGGTCACAAGGAAGGAATGTTCCCCCGGCCACAGGGAGAAAGGTCACCACGGGCAAAGGGTACGCCAGGCAAGCAGCGTGCCGCTCCCGCCCCTTGCTGATGAGGGCAGTGCTCATCAGCACAGAGACAAAAACAGGCTGGCTTATGGGGGAAATCGGGGAAAAAAAATGGTTCAAGAGGTTAAATATTTTGGGCAAGGCCCCACTTCCTTTCGCAGAATAGATCTGGGAGCAGATGCAATGCCCAGGCAAAGTCCAGGATGTGTGCACATTTCGAGCTCTCTTAGCTGGAGGATGTTTGCTGCTGAATCCGCTCCCAAAAACATCTGTGTGTCCCTTAAAGTGGTGCCTGGGACAGAGGTTTTGGCCAGTTGCTGCTGCTCGGAGCAGCTCTTGGGCTGAGCAGTGGTGTTGTGGCTCCCTTCCCTTCCTCCCCCGTGCCTGCCAACAAACCTCTCCGCTGGATGCAGCTCGGAAGGAAAGCTGTGAAAGCTGTGACTCGCGGTGGCTGCGGCCCGCAGCGGGATTAACATCCAACATTAAGGGCTTAACTCATCCCTGCCAGCCAGGGGTTTCAAATAACTGCCATGCCTCTTCCTTCCACCCTGAAGCATGTAGCTTTTTTAATCCTGTCCTTTACACCCTGTTTTCCAGGCTGCCTTTGCTAAGCTGGAGCTTGCTTCTGGCACTTTGTTTTTGAAGCCTGGCCTGTTGGCTGAAGCTCCTGGGGGTGCTGGTCACATTTGTCAGGGTGGGAGCAGAGCAAAGAAAGGAGGAGGAATTTCTAGGTTGGGCTTACAAACACGAGTTTTTCAAAATTCCCAGCGTGTTAAAAAAAAAAAAATACAGAGCTAATCTGGCCCTTCGTCTCTAGGTTACATTTGCCTCAGCCGAGGCTGAGCTCATGGAAAATTGCATCCTAGCTCCTGTGCTCCCTGCCAAGATTAGTAGGTTTAAAAACTAACCGATAACATCTTTGTAAACTTGGAGCCATTTCTTTAAAGCCTGCTGATCCTTCCAGCCTGGATTTTGGAGCTTTCCTAGAGATCCAAGAGAGCCAAACAGGATGATGGCATCTGCCCTGAAAAATCAACCAGGAGCCTTACAGTGCTTTCAGCTATTCCCGAGGGAGGAAAGAGGCCGATGTTTGCCAAGGCCCTGAGGGGTGTGTTGGGATCCTTCTCCCTGTTCCTAGCCAGATACACAGCACACAGCGACGCTCTGCGCGTAACTTATAATAATCACTGGTTTTATTTTTAAAAAATTACAATAGAAAAGTACCTTTAAACATATTTCCAAAAGCAGAGTAGACAATGTGGAAGCTTCTCTCCTCTCCACGAGACAAAGTACAGGAAATAGTTTGCTAAAAGAGTTAGTCCGTCGATTGGGAACACTGGTATCGTTCCTTTTAGAGCCGCTCTGAGGTTTGTCTTGGATTTGATTTTTTTCTCACATCACTTTTATCAGGCCCGTTTTTTTACAGAAGACCCCCAACTGGACAGTTTCTGATTGTGGAAAAAAAAAGGCATTTTTTTCATCCCCTTGTCCCACCCTGACGGCCAGAATCTCAGCCATCTTATTTTGGCCCACCCACAGGACAAGAGGAAGGAGAAAGGAAAAGGTGATGATGTTTAACGAGGCCACGAACAGCTGGGAAAAAACAGTTATGGCAAGGCCTGGGCAGCAGCTGAGCTCAGTATTCCCTGCAGCTGGAATGGAGATGGGGGAAGGAGAAGTTCTGCACCTCCCTT
Source organism: Regulus satrapa (assembly GCA_013396955.1). NCBI lineage: Eukaryota > Metazoa > Chordata > Aves > Passeriformes > Regulidae > Regulus > Regulus satrapa. The sequence continues at coordinate 445,186 of VWZN01020576.1, read as the reverse complement.
TGCAAGAAACCTAAACGTGATAAAAGTTTTGGGTCAGTTTGCTCTCTTCTTTATCCAAATTTCTCCTGGAGCAAGGAGAAGGAGAACTAGTATGTCAAGCAGTCTCTCTGCTGGTACTCTATCTCTGTAAAGGATGTTAGCAGCCTCCCTTCTCGTCTTTGCACATGGAAACATGGGAATGCCACGCAGGGAGCAGCTGGACCAGCGTAACATCAGCACTAAAACCACAGGCCAGTGCTTCAGCATAATGGGAAGCCCCTCAGCACTCATGTCCAACCTCGAGGAAGCTGGCAAACCAAGGATTTGTTGGTATGTTTTATCATACAGCAGTTGACGTTGCCCGTAACAGCTTGGAGCAGTCATGGCAGGAGGAGGAGGAAGAGGAGGAGGCAGATTGTCACCTTGCTGCGTGTGTGGGCTGTCCGCCCGTCCCTGATCCGAGCTGTTGTACCCCACGGAAGGAAGCTTTGCACAGCAGCTATGAACACAGCCCCAAGGTTAAAGAAAAAAAAACCACCACGGGAAGAAAGTTCCTGGTTGTCCTCCTGCTCGTTATTTGGTGCAACTGGGAAGAAAATAGTAATACTGTAGTGTCTGCAGACGCCTTGCCAACACGGCCGGAGAACAATTCCTACAAACCCGCATCGTGTGTGTCGACATCCTCACACTTGTGAACATCATGCCTTTGACATGCAGCTGACGGGGCCAGGGGATTATAAGACTCTTTTTTACACACCTTGAAAGTCAAGCACAAAACCTGTGGTCCGACCCAGTGTAAGATTGTCCTCTTGAGGAGCTTTGGTACAAAAATACTTGCTCTTGTTTTGGTTTTGTTCTCTTTTTTTCCTTTGTTTTTTTTCTTTCTTTGTTTTTTCTTTTTTTTTTTTTTCTTTTTTTTTGTAGTCTGCTTTCCTATGGTTCCATTTGAAAAGCCTTTTCAAACACTACAACAATGCCTGTCAAACCATGCTTTCGGGAGTAACACACTCTTCCTTACAAATATACAGTGTAAAAGAGGAAAATATTATTACTAGGTATGTTTTTCTTTTTTCTTCTAGGAGAGCAGATGTGTGATAGAGGCTGTGGGAAAGTCTTGGAGGAATCCAAACTTGTGTAAGATTTTTTTTCAAGCCTGAAACAACAAAGAGAGGTGTTTAAAAAAAAAGAGCAGCTGGGATGGAGGGAAAAGGGCTGTGGTTGATTTCTCTTCCTCCGTGGAAGGAAGGAAGCAAGGTAGGGGAGAGGGAGGCTTGTTTTGGAAATTCGTGTCAGGACCATGCTCTAAGGACAGTTGTTTTGCAGGGAAAGGGCAAGGTGGGAAATGCCTTCAGGGAGAGACTGTAGCATCCCAGGCATAAAGAGCCCCACTGATCCCACTTTTTTTCTCCCGTTGGCTGTAGTCGCCGGGATTTGAACTGGGAAGCTGGGAGTTAAGTTTGAGTTGCATTTTGCACTTAAGAGGAATTCAGTCTCTGTTGATCCAAGGCAGGAAGCAAGGACGGAGATGAGATTAGCGGGGGTAATTCAAAGCCGAGAGGCATTCCTTGGCTGTGGAAACTCTCACCCCAGATAACAGTGATAAAGGCGGGAATGGCAGAGCCCTGGTTCTGCAGGGAGCAGCCCCAGGGTCCTGCCAACCTCAGGGCCTATTTCCTCAGGGACATTGTGTTGGCTTCCTCACTCCTCTGCCTTCTTCCCAAAGCAGCCGAGCCCACAGGGTCATATCCTTACCAGCACACTGAGGTCCTGTGGAGAGCACACCAACCCAGTAGCCACCTTGGAAGACTCCACTAATACCCACAAGACTGACTGTAGGCCACCATCACACACCTGAGACCTGTGGGAGGACACGGCAGAGAGTGAGGGACGCTGGCACTGGGCACTGATCTCAGTGTGCCGTGGGGAGGGGGGGTGACTTCACAGTGACCGGAGTCGGCACTTCCTGAGGGGACAGTTTGCAGCTGAGTTCGGCCGAAGATGGGGCTTGGTCATCTCAGATGTCTTTTCCAACCTAACTGATGATTCTGGGATTAGCCCTGCTGTGATGGGCTCCAGGCAGCAAGTACAGACAGATGCAGGCAGGAGAGGCAGGCCCTTTGCCAAACCCTCAGTGGGCTGTGCCCTTCCCAGCTGGAGAAGCCTGGAAGGGAAACAGGAGGTCCCTGACCCTCCATCCTCACCACCCACTGTGGCTCTTGGGCTGGTGGACCTGTTTCAAAGGATTTGCTCATCTCCCCTTCCCAAATACATATCTGCTTACATTTTATCTGGAAACATTGGCATGTTGCATATTTTGGAAGAACCATTGGTTCCCAAAGCCTCACTACTCCCTATTTTTATCTGCTGGGCCTAAAATAGCCAGGGAATTCTTTATGGATCCAAGTCTGGGGCAGGCTGCAGCCAGGGCTGGGCCTCCTGCCCTCCCAGCTGAGTGACCTCATGGCAGCAGCACAGGGTTGCAGATGCCAGGCAGATAGGCAGAGCAGTCACATGCGAGCATGGGCAGCTGATGCCAGAGCTTTGGATCTACTGGCATTTCTCCACAGGTGGGAGTGGAAGCAGGACGCTTCCCAGCAGGGATAGTTCCCAGCTAGGATGGTCCAGGCAGGCTGGGATTGAAGGGCAAGCACTGCTCAGTGTCCGCCAAGGCTCTTTTCCCTCTTCTGTTTGCGTCCCCTTTGTTTATTTATCCACAAAGGCCCAAGTTATTTGCAGAGCATATCTTGCAAGGCTTTTTCCATCCAAAGAGGTCCCAGATGGAATGGGATCCGTCCCTCCCTCCTGCCAGGCAGATGGGTGCTCAGTAAGGCTGTGCTCCTTGTTTTGGCAGCTCCACCATCCCAGGCCACCTGGACAGTTTTCCTTAAGGTTTGATGAGGTGATTTTGTCAGGACTGCCTTTTCCATCACACTCCCCTCTGGCATGGCGCCTTTCCATTCTGCCCCAGGACATGTGGGAAAGCGTTGGGGTGAATTGTGGCACAGACATCCCCTTCTGGGAACAAGGAGGGCAGCTGGACTTTGGGTGTCTGCTGAAAGGTGGCCACCCACCCTGAGCTGCAGGAGACCCCAGGAGTCACAGTGGGGAAAGCTCAGGGTGAAGGTGGAGGTGGTCCCCAGGTGGCGGGGAAGGATGGGAGCGGGACAGTGGCACTCACCCGGTATTCAGCAGAACTGACGGGACTTCCAGCCCTGAGAACCAGCCTCGGAGGGAGGGAGCCAGCGCATCTGCAAAGACAAAGGGGACACGAGGTGAGAGGGGCGTGGCTGCCCACCTGGCAAGATCAGGCTGCGTCTGGGCTCCCTTTTCCTGGGTTTTCCCAGTCACAGGGCGCGGGGAGGTTGGAGCCACCAGCAATACAGCCGTGCCAGCTGCAATTCCAACAGGGCTGAGCACAGGCCCCGGCATCGCTGCTTCCAGCAGAATGGAGCTGGGACAGCAGCACCATGGTCCCAACTGAGCAGGAGTGAGCTCATCCTTCTTAGCTCCTGCAAAGGCCACTTGAAACAGGGCAGAAAACATCAGATGTCAAAATTCGGTGTGCAGGCACTCGGTGCTCTGCCAGATAACTCCAAGCCAGCCCCACGATCCATCCTGCAATTCCTGGTCCTGCTGCTGTCTGCAGGATCCAGCAGAGCAGCTCGTTTGGGTGGTGGCACCAGTCTCCAACACCCACCCACCAAACCCACAACACCAGCAACTGTACAGGAGGATGGGAAGGTTCCACCAGCACCCTCCCCACCGCACTGATATTTCACATCAGATTAGATTGCTTCTGTCTAACATCAGGTCTCAGCCTGGGTTTTCCCAAGGGACCCTCAGAGCTTCTGTACGCCTGTTTCCTTGGCTGTGCGCTTCCCTGAGCAGGGCAGGTGCTGCCTGTTAGCAGTTATTTGACAAGGCAAGGACGTAGCTGCAATAATATTTACCAACGCTCTTCCTATGAACAGCAGGGCCCAAAGAGCTGGAGTTTCGTCCAAAGGCTGCACGTGGTTTGCACACTGAACGCTTTTCCTCACCCTCCTGCTCAAACCAGCCCCTGGCTGCTCCCGCTCCCAGTGATGGTGGCTCTAGATAACCTGGCTCAATCCTGGTGGGTCAAGGCCAAAAGCCTTTCGAGTGCAGTTTATCTGGCAAATCTATTTACATGTGCTTGTTACCTCCTGTTCATCACTGAGCTGGAGCCGGCAGCAAGGAGCAAAAGCCGGGATGATGTCCAGCACGGATGCTGAGGAGGTAGCTGCCCTTTCCCCCCTTGTGGCAGGAGTCCTTTCCCAGCATCCCCATGATGCTGCAAGGCTGGCACTGCAAAGAAATCCTCTTCCTCCGCCATTTCCACTTCTCCTCTTTCCCCTGCTCCTCTCCCAGGCAGATGGTTAATTTTTAACAGCCACATGCTGCCATCGGGGGCCACCAGCAGTGGCAGCCAGCAGAAAGCGCTTGTGACGAGGCAGCACCTCGTCAATAAAAGATGGATCCTCCATTTGCGCTTCGCTTCCCTCTCCTCCCCGTGAGAGCTGCTTGGCTTCACACCCCATGAACAGCACGCTGCATCCCAGCAATGCTCCAGGGGCAGCCAGGGGTTTTTGGAGCTCTCCTCTCACACTGGCAGCCGGGTGGATGGTTCGGTGCCAGGAGCAATGGGGATGGTCCAGACCCTGAGAGCATCACCAGCCCTCCCTCCTCCCACACCACCTGCCCCACCACAGCTACCAGTGCAAGGAGGAAGGCAGAGAGAGGTGTCTGGGGAAAGACAGGAGCCCTGCCAGCATTCAGCTACATTTAGGAGCCTTTCCTCAATCTCAGGGAGCAGGGAGTGAGTGCCTGTGAGCCGGGCAGAGTTAGTGGTGCAGTGAGCACCGAGGGGAAGGGGATCCGGAGTGGGCAGGACGGTGAGCGGTGGAGGCAGATGGGTCGGAATTACCTGGGCGTGCAGTGAAGCGGGATAGGTAAAAGCAGGAGGAGGTAGAGCAGGTGCTAATTCCGCTGGGTACAGAGGGTACGGCCCCCACACTTCAGGGCTACTGGGGTAAAGTGCAGGCACTGTGAGCTCATCTGCAAGAGAAGAAGAGGAAGAGTTAACAGTGACCACAGGGCTGCGACCCTCGCTGCATCTTTCCTTCTCCCCTTGAGGCAGGAGCAGAGCTGGCCCCAAAAAAGTGTGAGATGCCACCTTTGAGAGCCAACTAGCAAAACCAACACAGAATTTGCCCACTGGGGTAACACGGGCTGAGCAATGCTACAGGGCTGAGGGCATCACTCAGGGAGCCGGGGCTGGGCTCACTGTCTCCAAGAGGTTTAGAAATCCTAAGGATTCAGCAGAAGAGGGTGTGCAGCTCATGCCTGTGTGCAACAAACAGCAAGGTGAGGAGCCGGCGTCTGTGCGAGAGAAGCTCTTCCAGAAGTAGAAACAGGCACGGAGCACTCACGGCCGGGCATCGCTGAAGTCTCTCCTGAGACCTCATCCTGCTCCCAGGCACGGTGCCAGGCTGGCTGTCACCTGTCCCAGGTCCTCTCCAGCACCAGCAGCTGCCTTTGGGAACCCCCAGCAGGCACCGCCACGCAGCAAGCAGGTACCAATGCTTCCAAATCGGAGCTGGTATTCCCCTTCACCATCCCCTCACAGCATCCCTGCTCCTTCCAGCCCCGGGTGCTGCCAGCCCGAACCCTGCTGGGGGTACTCACAGGGCTCCCGGGCGATGAACTGAGGTACGGCGGTGGGGAGAGGGGTGCTGGGATTTGGGGTGCCCACCAGCTTGTTCTTGGCCATCTTGGTGTTGGCCTTGGCAAACTCCAGCCGCAGCGTCTGGGGGATCTCGGGGTCGAAGCGGATGCCCTGTGGGAAGGAAGGAAGGAGGGAAGGAGGCGCGGCGGGTGGGCGAGCGCCGCCGCGTGCCGGCCCCGCAGCAAAAATAACTCCCCGTTATTTATGGGTTTTTTCAACTTCCAGCCCTGAAATGAGCTAATTTGCTGGGCCCCGAGGCAGCTCACATTCCTCCGGCATCTTTAGCATCGGCACCATATTTGGCAGTCGGCATCCCTCAAGGCCGAGCTCTTATCCAGAGGGATTAGTGGAGCCAAAAAAAAAAAGTTTTACATTGAAAATGAAGACAAGGAAAAAAACCAACCCCTAACCAAAATGCAGGGGATACTGGGGAGGAATTGGAGAGCCAGCTCCACACAGTTCTGCCTGTGATTATTTTCTGGTAACTTCACAAGTTGCTATAAGAAAGTGAAATTTTTTTCTTTTGCAGATTTAGCTGGGACTTTTCGTGCTGAATAAACAGGAGAGGCTGGGAATGCTGTTTCTCACTTGTATCTAAAGCTCAAGTCCTTAGGGTTCAAGCCCTCCTGGATGGCCCTGGGAAAGGTGAGAGGGATGCAGCCCTCCAGGAGGGAAGATGTAGCTGAGAAACAATGATGGGATTGCCATGGGTCCAGCCAGCATGGGAGGTGAACATCCTTGGGATGAAGGAACTCAGAGAGTATCTGGGGACAGGGAAATAAGGGGAAAAGAGAGGAATGGATGAGAAATGCAGAATGGCTGGGCCAGGCACACTCACATTCAGTGCGTTCTTTGCTGCCTCCGCCTCAGAGCGGCTGTCGAAGCTGACAAAGCCCACGGGCTGTGGAGGAAGGACAGGAGTCATCAGTCAGGTTCGTGGGGAGCAGAGAGGGGAGCCCCTCACCCCAGGGAATGGTGGTACCAGGGAACAGTGGGATGGTTGCACCGTTTGGAGCAGCTCCTACCTGCTTGGAGGTGAGTTTGATGAGAGACCCTTCATACCCCTGCAAGGAAAGGATTTAAAAAGGGTGTTTGGTGGAGATGCCCACAATTAAATAACAGTAACTGTATAAACTGACTGAATTAGACTTCAGTGGGTTCCCAGGTCCCAGCAAGTGTTTTGAGGACACAGGACTGGGGCAGAGGCCAGCCCCATGCTTTCAGGCCCCCTTTCCCTCCCCAGCTGGGTACCTTAAAGGGTCTGAAGAGCAGGTAAAGTTCCCGAGGCTTGATATCCAGAGGCAACCCACTGACAAAGAGTGTCCTCACCTGGAAGAGAAGAAAGGAGGTTCCTTGCATCCCTAACCTGGGGATACACCATGCTTCCCACAGCCAGAGGCACAATGCCAGCCCAAGGGGAACCTCCTGGGCAGACAAAAGCCTTAAGCCATGCTTGAGTGATGCTGAACTTCTGGGAGGGGTGTCCCCATCCTTCATGTGGCCATGGAAGAAGCTGCTAAGGCACCATGGAAAGGTAACAGAGACCTGTGCTCAACCTACCAGTCTTCTCCAGGATAAAAAGCTCACAGAATCCCAGCACCTTCCTACCCCATCTGGCAAACAGGATTTCTCCCATCATCCCCAGCAGATCCCGGACTCCACAGACAATGCCTATTGTCTCAGTTTAATTGCAGCAGCTCATTAAGGACTGAGAGAAGCAAACACCAGCTCTTCCTCCTGGAGGAAAGGCCCTGGTTTCGAGGGGGCTGCATTTACGCAGCTTCTCCCTGGTTTGTAAAAGTCATCCTTAAAGGGGTTTTAACCCTTTCTGGATGGATCTAATGTTTGTCGTGGTGCAGCATCCTCAAAGCTGGGATGTTTGGCAGAAATCCTGCTCCCACCACCCCGACGGGGAATGTGGGGCTTCTCAGGATCCCCTGGGCTGGGATGGTTTTGCTTTACAACCAGCTTGTAACCGGGAAAGCAGTGTATGGAACTGAACCTGCTGTTCCTCTCCTCATCCCCAAAATCTCATCCTAACAATTTAGGCGGGAGAAGGGGAAAACCTCGATGTATTTTATTTAATTTTTTTGGCCAGGCACTCTGCCTGCCCCATTCTCTGGGAAAGAGACATGGGAAACAGCCAGAAAAACCAGCCCAGGCCTATTCTTTTGCTGACATTTCTTCTTTCTCTTGCAGATAAGCTATCTCCCCCATCTCCCAGCCTGGGAGCAGCAAACATTCCTGCTTTGTGGAACAAAACCTCTGGCTGACCTATATCTATTAAATAACAAAAGGTACTCAGCTGTTTGCACACAGCCCTTGTGTCAACAGCCCCGGTGATACCCATCCTGGGTACCAGCATTATCATCACCATCATCCTCATCCCCGCGGGTACCAGCATCCAGGCTGGATGAGATCAGCGGGGACGGGATGTCCTCATTCCTTCCTGAGCCAGGGCTGCAGGCAGGCATGGCCTGGTAGCGTGTCCCCTCTACTGGGACCATCCCCCAAAGCGCCTTAGGGGACCCCTGCCAGCTTTCTGCCTGTCTCCAGAGACCAGGGACTGATGGAGCATCCCCAGTGTTCAGTGCTGCCCCGTCCCCCAGTGGAGACACTGCCCAGATTTCTCCTGGCAGAGGATAGGGAAGGATTCACCTGAACGATCTCCCCTTGTGTCCATGAAATTCAACCTAAGAAAAGCAAACAATTCCTTCCCTAAAAAAATATTCACTTTCAGACAGGTCCTTCTGAGCACGGCTGCTGTCCAGGGAATCAGCTCTCCAGAGACATCCACCCTCCCAGGTGAGCTTACATCCCAAGCAGGCCAAGCATCCCTGCACAGTGTCCCCTGTCTCCCTCATCCCTGGAGCCATCCCTGGCTTCCTGCCTGTGTCCCTGGGGAGCTTCAGGAACCACCAGGGATGTTGGCCACAACTCCGGCAGGAGGGACTGGGGGGAGTGGGGGAACCCTCTGCCAGTTTGCCGCATCCCTGAAATCCGAACGCATCCCTGAAATCCAAACCGTACGTGCCCAAGCCTGCCAGACCATTTATCCCAAAATCCACATGGGGGAGAGAGAGAGAGAGAGAGAGAGAGGAAAGATCCCAAGGAACCCTCTGAAATTCAGCCCCACAGAGGAAGGGCTTCTCTTCTCTAATGACTTTGTTTTCTTTTCAAGTTCAAACACGGGTCGGCCAAGTTTGAATCTGTAAAATTATACAGCAGCAAGAGGGAGAAGGGCTCCAAAGGATCCCCCAGCTGGATTCCGGGCCCAAAAGGGTTTTTGAGGCCCAGGACAGGGGATGGATACAAGCTCCTGAGTGCTCCCCATCTACACCCCACAAATGTACTCAGCCCCAGGGATGTTTGAGCAGGTCCTACATAAACAGCATCCTTTTGCTGGGTAATGAGCAGGTGGGACTGGCAGAGTAAGGGAGCATCCTTGGGGATAATCCCAGCGGGCTGGACAGATATCCTTTTGCCAAGGGAAAGATTCTAGACAGAAATATTACTCCTGCCCTTAAATGGAAGGGGAGCTTTGGCCCACAGGGAGCTGCTCCAGGTTTTTTTGTGCTGAGAGATCCCAGGGATTCAGTCCTCATCCTCTACCAGAAACACTGCTAGGGCAAAATCCTTCCCTGAAGCAGGAAAAAAAGAAAATCCTTATCAGAAAATTTGCCAGGCAGCAGGCACGTGTATGATCTTCCATAAGGAAGAATTACTCCTTCTGGGAGGTGGATCGGGCACAGTGCCTGCTCCTAAGGATATCATGGGACAGGGCCAGACCAAGAGCTCTCGAGCAAGGATTAAAGGGTGCTGGAGCATGGGATTCCCCAGCCTAAACCCCACTTTTTTTGGACAGCCTGAGCTGTTTCATTTCAGTTCTGCTGTGCAAACATCTTTCAGTTTCTTTCTGATGGAGCATTTCTCCCTCTCCTTCTTCCTAAAAATTGGGATGAAACCAAAGATTTTTTAAAAGTCAGAAGTGCCGAGGTTTGCTCCAGGAGGAGCTCAGAGGTGACTTCCTTGACTTCCTTCTGGGGGAATGGCAGCTATGGGACTGCTCCAAGTCCCTTTCCACAGTCCTCCTCTGCTCCTGCTGCTGCACCCCACAGCTCCCAGATTTGCCAGGACTGCTGGATCCTCCCTGTGTTGCCTCACTCCTGGTATGTCCCCTCCTGGCTTTTGTTTTTCCTGCAGGAAGTCTGTTCTTCATCTCTGCTACTCTTCTCTTCCTTGGAAATCATCTCCATCTCACTTCTGGCCTGTCCCTCTCACCTTTGCATCCCACCAGCCCGTTCTGTTGTCCCTGAAATCCTGCATCTCATCTTGGGCTGGTTTAAGGGATGCTGGAAAGGGTCTGTGGAGATTCACAGGGATGGTCAGGGCTGAGGACACGCAAGGAGAAGCGAAGATCTGGGACAGGAGGTGACTGGGGTCTCCAGAGCATGGATCAAGGATGACCCCAGTATAGAGAGATCGATGATGGAGTGCCAGCAACCCTCCTCCTCCTCTTCCTCACGTGAAGCCACAAGCCAGGTTTGTCTCCTGAAGGTAAGGAGGCACCAGGGAGGCATTTGCTTGGCTTGGACCCCCAGGAGATGGCAGTGCCCGGAGGGATGCTGGGTGCCCCAGCAGCAGTGCCCTGCCGGCATGGTCCCAGAACCCTGCCCTGCCCAAACCACCCCCGGTAAATGTTAACAGGCCGTGGGGAGGCCGGGGAGGCGGGAGGCGTCCGGGTGATTCATCCACGAGGCATTTAATCGCCTCCTTCAGCCCAGCTCCAGTCGCTCGTCCGTCCGTGCGCCCCTTCCAGCGGGGCTCGCTTTAATTCTCCACCAGCCGATTATCCGCTTGGCTGCCCGCCGCCGGGGAGGCACCGGATCCCGGCGGGAGCGGCAGGGCCATGGCACGGGGCTGCCATCGAGCCGTGCAACAGGGCGAGCAGGGCTTCCCCTCCCCTTCCCGGCAAAGCGGGGTGCTGCCTCCCCCGCGGCGGGGTGCATTCCCGCCCCGCCGGGATTAGTCCTGGCATAAATAGTCTCTTGGCTAATGGAGCGTCTTCCTCGGCTGGGTTTAGATTCCCGAGCTGTGTGTACGCATGCCTTCAGCCCGCAAAACTCCCCGACATAAACAAGGCTGAGGCCGAGGGATGCCGGCTCCTCCGCCTGCGGGATGCGGGAGGACCGGGATCAGTCTCCGGCCTCGCCCCCCGCAGCCGCTCCTCTGGAAAATCACGGTTCTCTCACGTCCGGTGAGGAGCAGCCCTTGGGGAAAAGCGAGTCCAGAGCTGCCGGGGCTGGAACGAGGAAGCGGCCGAGGAAAAGGCAGTGAGCAGCCAAGGGAGCAGATGGGGAATTGCAACAGAGCGGAGGAGCGGCGGGATCAGGCGAGGGTCACACACGTTCGTCCCTGTCCCGCCTGGAGCTTGGTCCCAAAACCCTCCGGACCCCACGGTTCGAGGAGGAAAGGAAACAGGAACACGGGGGAATGCAACACACGGGCCTCGGGGGCAAATTTTATCCACTCGCTGGGCATGTTCTCCCGAGAAAACCATGCCTGGGGTTCCCTCCCCATGGCACGGTTCCCCCGAGATGAGGGATCTGGCATGGGATGGGGACGAGGGCCACGAGCCGGGCTCTCGGCAGCCACTCCGCTACCAAATAAGGCCTCCGCCGAGCCTTTTACATGCCGTTCTCGCCCGGCCGAAGTGACGTGACCGCCTTCCCAAATTGTTCTGGCTCCTCCGTGGGGAAGCCCCTGGCCCCCAGCTCCCCTGCACGGGGGGGTCCTTCCCGGGCCGCCAGACGGGAGGGAGGGAGAGGCCAGCCAAGGTGCCAGGAGCAGGCAGGAGGAGCGGGGATGGAATGGGGGCTTTTCCCACCTGGCAGCGCCCTGACTGACCTCCCCGGGATGGATGGGGGCTGCTTCTCCCTCTTTTCTGAGGGAACAGGAGGCTGGAAGGCAAGCCCTGGGAGGGGGGAGGTGAGGCACGGTAGCTGGGCAACCCCCTGCCCTGCGCTTGAGCAAACAGACAGCACCGGCTCCTCCAGCCTGGGCTGGAAAACGTCCTGCAGGGAAAATACCCGCCTGGCACCGCAGGAGCGCGGCTTGCAGGCATTATTAAGTGGGCATCGCCCTCCTCGCGTGTCCGCGGCTCTGCGGGTGTCCCTGGCACCTCCCAGCCGTCCCCTCCGGGTGTTCCCCATGTCCAGCATCACCCGGTCAGGGGGCTCCCAAGGATCAGCAGAGGATCAGCAGAGCAACAGCCAGCTCCAGGCCCTCCGGATCCAACCGGGAGTAGAGCGAGAGCTGCCCTTCGCCAGCACGGTACAGGCCCTGTGTTTGGAAAAGGCAACAGGCCTCCGTGGATGGCAGCCACTGCCATGCCCGACAGAGCCACAGCCGCAGCATCATCTCCCACACAGCCCGCAAGGCCACCAGTGGAAAAAACTCCCTGTTATTTCGGAAACTTTGGGAAGTTTGAAACCAGAACCACCTCTGAAATAAGCAAATGAAGGCAGGCGACAGCGGGCAACGGAGCTGCGGTGATTGATCCCAGCGCTGGCCACCAACGAGGGACCCAAGCAGGGAACCAGCAGCGACCTGCTGGAGAAGCCAGCCGGCTGGAGGGTGAGGAGGAAGAGGAGATCTCAGACAGGAATCTTCCCGCTCTCACCCTTACAAAGTCCAAATTCCCATCTCAAGGTCACGAGCAAAACCAGGAACTTTCCGGCTGGAATGAAGAAAACCAGCTCTCACCGTGGCGGGGTGTGGGGCTGGTCTCCCGTGGGGATGGGAGTGCTTCGGACATTTTTGGGGTGAGACCCATGGGAAAGAGATGCGCGGCCGCTGGATGCACAGTATCCACGGGCACCGGCAGCACCGGGCACCGGCAGCGGGACCGAGGGGAGCTTGGTTTATGCCCCACGTCCCCCGGGGAGATCCGTGTCTCGAGTGCGGCTCCCCGCGCCCGCAGGTTCCCTCCGGCGAGGCGGAGGGGCGTTCGCGGGGAGCCCCCAGGGGGATGCGGGGCGGTGAATGGGAGCGTCCCGGGAAGCGGGGACGCGCTCCGGCCGCTCGTCCCTGTCCCCC
>VWZN01020576.1:414653-426739 GCA_013396955.1 Regulus satrapa | reverse complement strand
ACCGGGATCGGCACCGGCACCGGGATCGGCACCGGCACCGGCATCGGCACCGGCACCGGGATCGGGATAGGGACCGGCACCGGCACCGGGACCGCCGCGGGCGGGAGGAACCGCTCCGGGACCGGCGTTGGAGCCGGGTCCGGCGCTGCCGCTCCTGCGCGGCTGCGGGTCCCCGGTGCGGGCACGGAACCGGGAGCGGCCGTGGGCTCTGCCCCACACCCGGGGCTCTGCCCCCAGCCCTCCCCGGCCGTGACACGAGAGCGCGACGGGAAGAGCTCGTTCAGGAGAGGAGCCCCATTCCAAGAGTTCCCAATAGTTTATTTTCACCTTTCACGCATAAACCAACAGGAACAAGAGGTTGTTATCTCCTGCGTCGGCAGGGCTCGGTCCCACGCTGCGGCTCGCTGTCAGTGCAGAGCGCTGGGAGAAGGAGCTGTGTTCGTCTGTGAAAGCCAGCTCTGCCTCCCGCCCAGGGAATGCGCTCCGAGAGGGAACATCTGGTCCCAAGGGGAGTGCAGGGGGCGGCTGGATATGAAAGGGGCCCAGGGGTCTCACTGCAGAGTTTGGATCTCCATCCCCCCTGTTTACTTCCCTCTCATCAATTCGACAGACAGGATCAGGGAAGATCACTCCCGCTGGATCTTCTCCTCTTCCTGCACTTGTCTTAGGACCCTAGAAGATGGCACCGTGTGGAATTTTCGTTTTTCTAGGGACAAAGGGAAAGCTGCCCTGTAGGGAGACCCTCACAGAGCTCTGCAACGCTCCCAGCAGAAATCTGGGAGGGGGTTGCAAAGCCAGCCCAGCAGTAGCAGCGATTAAACCTGATGTGCACACCTGAGGCTGAGGTACAGTCTGGAATGGAGCTTCCAAGGTTAACAGCCGGCATTTTCCAGCAGCACCAGCAGGTTTGGTGTGCTGACATCCAAAAAAAGCGTGTGTCCTTCCTCAGGGTCAGACACTGTCCCGAGGACACAGAGCTTTTCACTCACGGCCTGCACAGAATGCTTTTTCTCCTCTTGTCATTCGTGTTGCTCCCACATCCTTCACAGTTCCTCAGGTTTCAGGGCCATGCATCCCTGTTTTTCCGAGTTAATGATTTAAACTCGCTGGATTTCTGAGGCCCCAGGCGGCAGGCCAAGGATGCTTGGCCCCTGGGATTAATCATTCTCCCGGCTGCTGAGGCTGCCTCCATAAAAACCCCGGGATGGGATTCCCAGTGCTGCTTCCCGGCAGGAGGAGAGGAGCCGGCTCCAGCATGAGGGCAGCTCTGGCCCTGCTGCTGTTCTTGGGCTCTGCACAGGCGATGCACCGAGGTAAGGGTGTGATCCTGGGGCTCTGCTGGCCCCTGCGATGAGTGGCACAGGGATGAGTGGCACAGGGCCTCAGTCCCAGTGGTTTTCGGGGCCCTCCCCTCTCCCAGCCTGCAACCAAACTGCTGGGCAGGACCAGAGAGGGAAGGGAAAGGGTTGGAGGATGGTTTGGTGTCCAGGATGCCGCTTTGGGGTGATGCTGGAAGAGGTGGGAGGGGGAGAGGACAGAGCAGCAGGGATCTTCTCTTTCTAAAGGAAAATGGGATTTCCTGACCCCCCTGACAAGCACCATTCCTCTGTAAAGCTCACCCCTTGATGGAAACGATGCTCTGCCGCCCTTTGCTGCCTTCTCAGCTCCACAGGGAATCACTCACCTGCCAAAAAACACCTCTCCCACATGGCTTTCTAGAAGCGAACAGAAATGCCCCAAGCTGGGACCGACAGCGATGTGCCTGTCAGGAAGGAGACCTGCCTTTTCCACGGCTTGCCCTTTTTTGGCAACTCCCTGCCTTCACCCTCCTCTTCCATTCCTACCAGAGCGATGTGACCCTCAGGATCATGGCCCAAACCCCTGGATTTTGTGGAGGTGACCCTGCCCCACACTGTAATCCCAGAAGACACCAGTATCAGTGTTTACCCTGCTGGTGCCAAAGTCTGACCCCACAGAGTCTGAAACACAAATCGATTGCGTTTTTCCAGGGATGACAGTGTTGCTGGGAATGTTTTCACTCCTGGCTGTTCTGTGGACCCGGCCCCAGAGCTTCCAGCCCTTCTGGTCCCCAAGCCCTGCCAGATAAACCAACCCCACATATTCCATACTCAAAAACTGCCATATGATTTACCTGTAGCTCTCCCAGCTCCAGAAAGGGTTTTCTCCCTGCCCCTTTCCCTGGCTGTAGAGCTGGAGCAGCAGCCTGGATACCAGGGATGCTTCTCCCAGACTGGCCGTGCCAACATCTCCCCAGGGACCACGAAATCCTACTGGGAAAAAGAAGCAATGGAATGAAAAAATGAGCAAACTTCAAGCGAATAAAGCACTGTGTTCTGTGGTGGCAAAGCATCCCTCACTCCCTACTCACAATTCCTCCTTCTCCTGCACTTTCAGGGAGAGCTTATGTCCGGGAGAAAGTTTGCCAGGAGTACAGCATGCTGGGAAAGGAGAACTTCCGAACCCTGTAGGTACCTCCTGCTGCAGGACTCTTGACACCTGAGCCAGGAACAGAGAACAGTAAATAGAAATCTTGGGAAAGGGCAGGTGGATCCAATTCATCAAAAAGGGGAGATGCAATTCAGCCCCTGGACTCCGATTGCTCTTAGCAGGAGAAAAGTTTGATGAGTTGTCGAATTCCTCAAAACCAATTCAGTACCCAAATAATTAAGAATTCTAAGAGAGCTGACACAGTCCCCTGTAAGTGGCAGCTCCCCAGCCATTTCTAAGTGGCTGACAATTCCAACTGTCCAATTCCTTCGAGCTGTTCCAGTTCTCTCCTGGCTGTATTCCAAGGAATACGCTGTTACTTCTTGCAGTACCACAGCCCACACTGTTAAACCCATTTAGGCAGAACAGTGCTGTCCCACGATTGCTGATTGAAGATAAAGGCTCACCCTCCCGTCCCTGTCCTCGCTCCCCGTTCCCAGGACCGTCCTTGCCAACAGCCGGAAATATTCCAACGGCACCTTCGAGGAGATCGGCCACCTCGTCCGGGACATCGTCTCCCTGGCCGAGACGTGCTGCGCCGACGGGGCTGAGCCCTCCTGCTACGATGCCGGGGTGAGACTGACCAAAGACGGGAAATGGACCCCAAACCGGAGCTGGGATGGGGTGCCCATAACTCCTCTCCCTCCCGCAGTCCACGGCGCTGTCGCTCAAATCCTGCCGGCCGGACTCGCCCTTCCCGGCGCACCCCGGCACGGCCGAGTGCTGTGCCCACGAGGGGCTGGAGAGGAAGCTGTGCCTGGCTGCCCTGCGGCACCCGCCCCAGCCGCTGCCCCGCTACCTCCAGCCCTCCGACAAGGAGCTGTGCCAGGCCTTCCGGCAGGACCCCCGGGAATTTGCGGATAGGTGAGGGATAGCGTCCCTCCGAGCCCTCTGAGGTGGGGGATGGCGCCAGACTGTGCCACGAGCTGACAGCTCCAGGTGGTACCTGGAGAGGGCTCCCATCCCCGGACAACCTGAACGCTCCAAACCCCGCTTGTGCTCCCGATCCCCCGATCCCAAGGCGCTGGGTCTCCTTATCCCATCTCTGCCGCAGGTTTCTTTATGACTACGCCAGCAGCTACAGCCAGGCTCCCCTGCCCGTGCTCCTGGGCTCCACCAGGACCTTCCTCTCCATGGTCTCCACCTGCTGCATCTCCCGGGCACCCACTGCCTGCTTCCTGAAGGAGGTGAGACCCTTCAGAGCGCTGGGCTCGCCCCCATCCTCACTCTCCAGGGAGCCAGGCGAGCACTGTGCTAATGGCCCTGGGAAGAGGAGGACATTTCCGTTCTCTTTATGTGGCAGAAACTGGAGAGGAAAACCCTCTCCCTACTCACCCTGATGTCAAACCGGATTTGCTCCCTCTTCTCGGTGTATGGGAAGGACAAATTCAGCTTCAGGTACCGGGGGAAATGGCCTCTCCATCCTGGACCAAGGGGTGGGCTGGGAGAAGGTTCCTCTCTCCTGCTGCAGATCCTGTGGGCAGGCAGCACTCAGAAATATAAGTTTTAATTCTGGTGTAAATCCCTGGAGCTGCTCCATGCACAGCACGGTGCAGAGCAAGCCCTGCGCTCCCCATCCCCTCCCTCCCACCCCCTGCTCGGAGCTGTTTCCTGGGAAGGAGGATCTGAGCCCCCGAGCCCCCCACTCCCTGTGCTCCCCAGCTACCTGGTCTCGCTGGCTCAGAAGGTTCCCGCTGCTGTCTTTGAGGACCTTCTCCTCCTGGCCAAAGACGCTGCCGAGGTGTCTTCCCAGTGCTGCGACTCGGTGGCCGAGGACTGCATGCAGAAGAAGGTAGGGCAGGCTGGGGCCCACCCCAGACCAGCTCCCGAGTCCCAGCAGGAGCTGAGGGGCCCTGCCCGTGCCCTGCTCCCTCTCTGCAGCTCTCGGAGCACACCACCAAAGTCTGCACCACGCTGTCGGCCCGGGACGGGCGCTTTGCCGACTGCTGCAAGGGGAAAAACCTGATGGAAAACCATTTCTGCATCCTGACCATGCCCCCAGCGCCCGCTCCCAAGCTGCCAGAGGCACTGAAGCCGACCAACAAGGAGCTGTGTGGCAAGGAGGGGGCTCTCCATGCCACCAGGTGAGCGGGAGCCATGGCAGCTAGGGTACAGTCATGGAATAGAATCATTTAAGTTGGAAAACACCCCTAAGATCATCGAGTCACACCGGTTCCTCACTCTGTTATGTGCTTTGCTTATTATGGGGATAACCAGGGGAACGTACTCAATTCCTTCCGGGCAGTTTGTGCCACCAGGCAGCCCCAGGGGCTGCACAAAGATGCCAAAAGCTGTCCCCATCCTGTTCTGAGCAGCAGCCACGATGAAAATTCTCGTCAGCGCTCGTTTCCCGCTCCAGGTTCCTGTTTGAGGTGGCACGGAGGAACCCCAGCCTCCCTGACGCCGTCCTGGCCAAGCTCTACGACTCCTCCGTGAAACTCCGGCAGGGATGCTGCTCCACCAAGGACCCCTCTGCCTGCTTGGACGGCAAGGTGAGTGCTCCGAGGGCTCATCCTCATCCCGGGGCCACCCAAATCCCCGCAGAGGCTTTTCCCAGCCTGGTAACTCCCACCCTCTGCCCCCAGCGCAAGCGGATCGCGGAAGAGCTATTTCCCTACCTGGAAAAGGCCAGCCAGCTCTGCGGGCAGTACACCAAGCTGCCTTTCCTTGAGTTCAAGATCCCACCCCCTTTTGCTTCCCCCGCCCCCCAAAAAACAAAACAAAACAAAACAAAAAAAACACCCAAAAACCAAAAAACAACAAAAGAACCCCACAACCCCAACCCCACCCCTAACCGCGCTGCCCTCGCCACAGGCTGCGGGAGCAACTGGCACAGGCGGAGCCCGAGGCCAGCCCGGCACAGCTGGAGCAGCTCCTGGAGCAGCGAGCATCCTTCGCCTCCACCTGCTGCTTCCCGGCCGCCCCGCCGCTCCTCTGCGATTCCAAGGTACCGCCTCCCCTCCCGCCCGCCGTGCCCGCCATGCCCCCGCACCGCGGCTGCCCCTCGGCTCTCCCCTCCTTTCCCAGGTGAGCTCTGAGCTGGGGAAAGTGTGCAACAAGGAGTCCTGCCTGCTGGGATAGGGGCCCGCCATCGCTTCTTCTCCAGGCGCGCACGGATGGAGGGGCACGGCGAGGCCGAGCTCTGGGAACACGCGGGGCGTGCGAAGGGAGCGTCAGGGGGCTGGGCTGGAAGTGTCACCGAGCCAAAACAGCTCCCTGCCGCCTTTGTGTTCCTGTAGCCAAAATAAAGACGTGAAAAGTCTCCTCAGTGCTGCTGGAAAGGCTTTGTGCACCCTCGGGGCGGTGGGCATGGTGGCAAAGGGGCGCAGATGCGCCTCCACAAGCAGGAAGAGCTCTGATCCTGGGAGTAAAACCAGGGAAAATGCTCATCAAATACCTCCAAAGCTGGCAGCCTGTGGGTATTGGGGTCTTCAGCTACCTGGAGGCAACACCCATCACCTGCGAGGGGACCCTGGATGCTCGCAGCCCCCCCTGTAGCCTCCTCACCTGCCCAGGTGAGCCCTCCCCAGCACAGGTGGAGTTTTGGGGGTGCTGCAGGTGAAGAAGCCCCAGGTTGGGATGCAGGAGGATGACAAACCCAGCCCAGAAAACAACAGAAAAATCCCCTGAGCCCAAATGAGGGTTTGTGTACAAGGGAAAGTTGAGTTTTGTGTACAAGAGAAGCAGATAAGGACACCTGGGTGCACAGAGATGAAGCAGAGTGATAAAACAGAGCCAAAACCAAGAACTCCCTGTTCAAGCTGTCTCATCACTTTTCTGGGGAGCATTGGCAGCCCCTGGGTCACTGCTGAGTTTTCCTGTAGTGTGAGAAACAAGATGGATTTGGCTGGCACAGTGTCCTGCCAGAGCTCCTCTTATTTTGAGGTACAGAACTAGACAGAAAGGATAACTTGGTTTCACTTTGGTTGTGGTTTTCCCTTCCCCCAAGGATCCCACCGACCTGGGACTGGATGTGCTGCACTGGAGCAGCAAAATCACTGATGCCAAGGCACTGGGTCCAGCCACCCCCCTCATGTTACAGCCTGCCTTTGGCGTTTATTTTCCAAAACATTAATTTCCAATCTTTCGAGTTATTTCTAATTCTTTCCAAGTAATAAGCTGGGTTTCACCTTGTTCTGTCGGGGTGAGTCACCCACGTCTCGTTCCTGTGCTCAGGTCCACGTCCTTCAGAACATTCTGGATGCGCAGGGTAAGGGCCAATAATTACAGTGAGCTCCCGGGATTCCGGGGAAAACTGGAGAAATGCCATTAAGCCAGCCAAGGATGTCTCTGCCAGGTGACACCATCACTGATTATGGAGGAGGAAAGCCACCCAAAAAATACTCAACTGCTGTTGAAAGCAACACAAATCATAATCCTCTTACTAAAACCACCAGTTACCTTGGAAGGTTCAGGCTGCTCCTGCCTGATGCCAGCCAGCATCCCCTCCCCAGGGATTCCATCCAGTCCTTGCCAGCCTGGGCATAAACCAATTGGCTTTTCCACTCTCTGTTGTACTGGGGATTTTTATTTGGTTTCTTATAATAATTTTATTTTCCACCTCTCAATCCTCCTGCCCTCAGTGCTGTGACACTCACAAGGTGGATTCACCTCCTGCCTTTTCATTCCACCACCTCTATAATCTGTTCTCGAAAATGGAAAGGAAGCAGCAAATTTCCTGACTCAGCTATGTGTTTGTTGGGTTTTTTTAAAAATTTAAATCCCCAGCCTTGTTGCTCAGCACAACACATCCTCTCTGCTCTGTCCACTCCCCAGGAACTCATCAGGTTAAAGCAGGAATTCAGCAGCAATGCAGGGGTTCCAGGGTGGCATCACTTCATTGTAACCAGGGAATGCAGGGCTGCCATGGGAAAAGCCCAGTGATAATTACTTAAGGCACTGAAAACCCAGCACTGGACAAAACAGCTCCAACACTTACCTGCTCCATGAAACACTTTAAAAAGACTGAAAGTGTTGGTTTTATCCACCTCTAGACCTGCAGGGCTGCTGATTTCTCAGTGCCTGCATTTCCCAGCCCTTTTGGCCCAGCAGCATCCCAGCCACTAACTTCAACCACCCGAAAAAAAAAAAACAAAAACCAGACAGTTAAAAGGCTCATACCTCCATTTCATTTTATTCGTCTCCCACATGGTGTACAGCACATTCCCAAAAGGAACAGCAAGCACTTTTCTCTTGGCTTCACTGCCCTCAGGCAGGTCCAACAAAGCCTGGCCCTAAACAGCCATTTATAAGGGGGTGGGATCAGCTCACAGGTGCTGCTGGTGCCACTCAGCTCACGCCAGGGCTTCCAGCAGCTGTGTGGAATCTAGAATCCATTTCCCCATCCTGCACTCTGGTGACATAGCTGCCAAAAAACTGTCCCTAGGCGCCTCAGCGCCGTGCTCCTTGCCTGGGCACTGGGATGAGCCTTCCACAGCAGCGTGGCATCACTTGGGCACCAACACATCCCGAGGGACTGGCACCACCGGGGTGTTCATGGCCGGGAGGGTCACCGGCTCCCCCGGGAGACTCCAGCCCCCCCGATCCCGCTCTCCTCGGTACCGGCTGGCACGCAGAGCCCCCAGGGCCGGTCCCGGGGTGGGAATTGGGAGCTGCCGGGGACCCGCGGCTCCACCGCGTCCCCAACTCCCGCGGTGCACCAGGGACACCCGGGCCCATCCCGGGATGCTGCTGCTGTCCCCCCGCGCAGGGTCAGTGCCCAAACCCGCTGTCAGAGCCACGGGAAGCCCCGGCGGGACGGGCGGGACACAAAGCATCCCCTGTGGCTGCCCGGGCAGAGTCCGGACTGCAGCTCCGGGCAGCGCCTGCCGNGTGTCGCCGCCTGGCGGCCGCGGCGCAGCAGCGCAGCCCCGGCGGCCCCGGCCCCGCCCGCAAGGACAGCGGCCACACGCGGACACCTTTCCGTCACCCCTTTATTCAAACCGCCGCACGGTTCGGCCCTCGCCCGGGGAGCCAGCCGCTGCTGCCGTCCGGGACCCGCCCGCAGGTACCGGGAGCTCCTGCGGAGAGAGCGGAGCTCCGTCGGCCTCAGCCCGCCCCTTCCCAACGCGGGGCTCCGGTCGCACCGGCTCGGTGGCCTCCCGCTCCCCTGCACCTTCACGCGATGCCCGTTTCCCGCACTTCTTCACTTCTGGAAGGCGAATCCTTGTTTAGCGTTTCCATCTCTTCTGCCTTTCTCTTCCTACGCTGCCTCCGACAGTGGCTTGACAAGGGGGAAACATCATGAAAAACAAACAAACGAACAAAAAAGAGGCAGAAGGAGACATGGCAGTGATGCTCCTCCCTCTCCCTCAGCAGAAGAGCACGTGGTTCCCAGCCCCAAAGGTGTCCCAGGCGCCTCCCAACACCTGAAGAACCGTGTCCCAGCAGCCTGGGGCAGCCCCATTTCAACCTGCCTGGAGCCAGGGGAGCGGGGCAGGATTTGCTCCCTCTTCCCTTCCCGCCCCGTTTCCCCACGTACTGACTGCAGAGGCAGATGCCGACGACGAGGATGATGAGGGTAACGATGGCGGCGATCAGGGAGATGATGACGATCTGGCCCTGGTCCCCTCGCAGGTAGAACAGATCCACCCTCTCGCAGCGAGCCCCCGTGTAGCCTCGCTCGCACCTGCCCCGCGGCACAGGAGGGGGGGGTCCCAAAAGCTGCCGAGGTGCCTCCCTCGTGCTGCTGTCCCGGGGAGGACGGGCACAGCATCCCACCCCGTGCCGCCGTGTCCCCCCGGGGGTGACTCACACACAAGCCGGTGCCTGCTCGGCCACGAGGAAGCGGCACCTCCCTTTGACACAGTAGTGCTGGAACTCCTCCGGGCACCGGGAGAAGTGGCTCTGCCGCCGCAGCTGCGTCCCGTTCCCTGGGGGTGACAAGGACGCAGAATTCCCTCAGAGGAGTGGCGGTGGTTCTGCCCGGAGGCGGCAGCATCCCCGGGCCGGTGCATCCCCGCAGCAGCTCCGAGCCTGGCCGGCTGCAACCTGCCGGGCCAGCCCCGGTGTCCTTGGCGTCCCAGCCCACACGGCTAGGCGAGACAAAACACCAGCTCGTCCTCCATCCTGGCCCGCTCCCCCGCTCCCTTCCGAAGCCTCCGGCTGTCCCGAGCACCCTCACGCCTGTGCCTTACCTGTGCATCCCTTGGCTGTGCCGCAGGTGAGCCCCTCCGTGCCGTGGCCGGCCGTGACGTTGGTGTCGGCGCCCACGCAGCTGAAGAACGCCAAGCCTGGAACGCAGCGGAGGCAGCTCAGAGAGGGAGAGCCCCAGCACCCCGCCACAGCGACAGGGACAGCGCTGGCGACGGGCTCCGCAGCTGTGCCCGCGGCCCCCCTTCGCTGGCAGCATCAGCTTTTCCCCAGGGCCGGGAGAAGGGAAAGCCGGTCCCTGCCTGCTGCCTCCACCCACCAACGCCCCAGCACGGAGGTCTGGGAGCCAGCGTGGTGGGTTTGGACCACACAGCCCAGCCAGCTGCTCCTCTGGCCAGGGAGGATGCAGGGAGGGAACCCCAGAGAAATCCGGAATCATGGAATCACTGATTGGTTTGGGCTGGGAGAGACTGTAAAGTTCGTCTTGTTCCAACCCTGCTGCCATGGGCAGGGACACCTTCCACTATCCCACGTTGCTCCAAGCCCCGTCCAACTTGGCCTCGGACACTTCCAGGGATGGGGCAGCCACAGCTCCTCTGTGTAATCTGCGCCAGGGCCTCCCCACCCTCACAGGGAATTCCTTCCCAGTATCTAATCTAAACCTGCCCTTTGTCAGTACGAAGCCGTTCCCCTTTGTCCTGTCACTCCGTGCCCTTGTGACAAGTCCCTCTGCAGTTCTCCTGGAGCCCCTTCAGGCACTGCAGAGTACTCTGAGCTCTCCCTGGAGCCCCGCACAACGCGGGCCGGGCAAGGGGCCCCCACGCTCTCCGTGGCCACGGGGTGAGCCCGGGAGGCGGCGGAGCCCGGCCCGTCAGAGCGGCCGTAACCGGATCGCTGGCATACCAGCCCTGACTCAGCACGGCCCCGCTCCCCGCCCGGCCCTCCCCAGGGATTCACCCGCCGTGGTGGCACCCGGGCAGCGGGGACAGGTCCTGCCTGACGGGGCAGGGTGGCTCGCCGAGGCGGGGCTGTTGCCATCCCGAGTGGGTGCACTCGGAGGCTGCCCGGAGAGCAGAGAGTTTGCGCGGCCAAATCCTGGCAGCCTCGTCTCCTGCTACCTGTTTCCTCATCCGGCCCTTGGACGCCTTGGAAACAGCGGTGGGAGCAGCCCAGCCAAGCCTCCGGAGTCCCCCCCCCGTCCGTCCCGCAGCAGGGACATTCCCAGCGCTCACGTCCCTCCTGGCTATTTATGGCCAGCACCGCGCTGATGACACCGCGCCGCGGGTGACAGCGCTCCAAGAGAGCCCGGGGGGGAGCAGAGGGAGCCCCCCGCCCCGCCCGGGCCAGCCGCAGGGGGGGAGCTGCCCGGCGGGAGCCAGGGATGAGCCACGGGGCGGCTGCACCCCGGGATGCAGCTGTGGGCGGCGTGGGCACACGGCGGGGCAGGGAGGGAGGCTGACTTCACTCCCGGTGACCGAGTTCACAGCTCGGCATGGAAAGATCCGCACCAAGCTGAGCTCCCCGCCCTTATTGCAACCAGATGCGGAGTTCTGGCACCCTCCGGGCCGGCGGCCCCTCGGCAGGACCGCCCCGGTGGCAGCGCCAGCTCCAGAGGGAGGGGGGCCGTGCCCACACACAGCCGGATCGCGGCTCCCGGGAGCTGCAGGTGCAAACATCCTCATCTCTCCGATGCGCGGGGACACCGGCTCCACTATCTCGGGCTGCACCCTTCCCTGAGAATCCAGAGATAAGCCAGGAAAGTATCCCAAACACTGGATTGTTTTGCTGTTAACACCCCCGCGCTCTCCCAGGAAAGCCCGACCTGTAGGAGAGCAAACACCCAGGACATTGCCGTGGTCTGAGGCGACACACCAGCCCCAAAACAGGTCGGCTGCCTTTGGTTTCCTCCTGCCAGCACAGGTTCGGCAGGTTTCGCCAAGTGCTGTCACCAGCCCTGCCAAAGGGCCAAACCCAAACTGCTCCCTGCAGAGAGAAAAGCTCCCCCGAAATCCCAATGCAGGCACTCTCTGCCAGGGAGGGTGTCAGCTGTCCAGCCTATGTGGTTATTTCCTGGCAGCCATGAGCGGACACCTGTCTGCAGCTTCCCGTTTCCCAAAAACTTAGGAACTAACATGGGAATGCTCACGCACTCACTGAAGAGCTACCGGCCCCCTGCCCCCGGCATCCCGCATTCCCGGCGCTGCCGGGATGGCTCTGGGTCCTCTGGCACCCAGGAGCGGCGTCCCATCAACAGGTGCTCAAAGCATCCCAGTCCCGCTCCAGGATCCAGCCAGGACGTCCTGGCCCCCATGCTGGCCCCAGGCGCTTCGGGGACTCAGAGGAGGGGGGAAGCGCTGGATTGGAACGGTGGGGAGTTCCAGGATGGGACCTGGGGGCACATGGGGGTGCCCAGGGACAGGACTGGGAAAACACCAGGCTGGGATTGTCCAGGGGGGCACAGGGAGTCACTGGAGAAACACCAGTGT
>VWZN01020576.1:379374-409423 GCA_013396955.1 Regulus satrapa | reverse complement strand
CCGGCTCCGCTGGGACCTGCCCGGCCGGGAGGACCAGGCGGAGGCGACCGGCAGGTGGCAGCTGGAGCCCAAGGCTGGTGGCCCTCGGGGGCGTTCCGGGCTCCCCCCAGCCCAGCCCTTGGCACCCCAACCCGCGGCTCGGGCAGGGCGGCTGTGCCCAGCCCCGGGCCTGCCCTCCAAACACTCCTGCCCGTGGAAGCTCGCAGCACCGTCAGCGACAACAGCAAAAAGGAGGCGAGATGTGAAGCGCGGTGATGATCACGCTGTTCCCACGGCACCCAGCTCCCGCAGCAACAACAGCGTTATTTTCCCTCCTCCCAAGCAGAGGGAAGGTTTCAAGGAGAGCTGAGATGCTGATATCGCCCGACACCCTTCTGCCTCAGGAATGCCAGCTGACTTGGATTTTGTGTCCGGCCGTTTTAGGCCCAGAGCCAGGATCCATCCTGAGAAAACACCACACAGTACAACAGAACAGAGGGCTGAATAACCCCAGTTAAAGATAGCTCAGCCACAGCCTGGTCTCCGTAAATCCTTTTCCATAGCGAGCGTGCAAAAGCTGTGAGAGGATGAGTTCAGCCTGAAAATATTTCACCCACAACACAGCTCTTTCTAGGGGGAAAGAGGTAAGAAAATGGTCTTTGTACCTCCTGCTGTGCCACAGGTGTCTCCTGGCTGAGTCCTTTGAGCACTGGGACCTGCATTTTGGGAGCTGGTTGTGCCATGGAAAGACAGGACCCTGACTGGCCTGGCTCCCCTCGATTCACGTCTCTGGGTTGTTCCCCACCACAGGCGCCAGATCCCCTCTCTGCAGCGGGCAAGGGGAACCCCAGGGAGCTCCAGAATCACGGAATCACAGAACTGTTTTTATCGGTGGGCACCTTAGAGCTCTTCTTGTTCCAACCCGGCTGCCACGAGCAGGGACACCTTCCACTAGCCCAGGCCGCTCCGAGCCTTGGCCAACCTATCCTTGAACACTTCCAGGTCCAGCTTCTCTGAACAGCCTGTGCCGGGACATCAGCATCGTACACGGGCAGGAGCTGGCATGGCCCTGAGGACGAAGAGGGACAAGTGGCAGTGACACAGAGCCCCCCAAGTGGGTGTCACCGGCTGCTACAAGAGCACCCCGTGCCCGCTCCGCAGTGCGTGATTCCCACTGCCAGCATNCGCCGCCGGCACCATGGGCTGCTGCTGCCGCCTCCTCTTCGTCGCCCTCCTCCTCCTCCCGGCAGGTAAGCGCCCGCCGCCGCCGCGGCGGGATGGGCAGAGNACTGCCAGCATCCAAGCGCCTCATCCCTAGGGCAGGACTGCTCCCAGCGCACCGGCTCCCACCGTCCTGTCCCGTCCCGGTCCCCTGCCCCCCGCAGCNGAAGGAGGCAGCCCCCGCGTTTGCCGGGGACAGCCCGGCTCCTTCCCGGAGAAGGGCTGCGCAGGGCAAGCCCCCGCCACGGGTGCCACTCACACACACCCCCTCCCGTGAGGGCGGTCACTGCCAATGACGCCTGTGCGGTCGGGCGAGAGGGGTTTCACCCTTCTTTTCCTCACCCCTCGCCCCTCAGAGGCGTCCCCAGCAGAGTCCCCGACTGCCTTGAAGAAGGACAACTTGGTGGCACCACCAGAGTCTCCTCACGGTCGCCCCCCGCCCGGGCAGGACTCGGCGCCAGCCCCGCGTCCCCCTTCCCTCCGCGGTCGCTGCTTCCAAGGAGCTTTTATGGCTCTCCCTGGCCTTGAGCGTAGGCTCTCACGCCCCCGGCCCCCGGCGCTTCCCCCCCAGCTCCAGGCATCTCCCCCCAGCGGCACCAGCCTCCCCGAGGCACAGGAACACCCGGTTTGGCATCTCCCCCCACGGAGACAGTCAGCGCAGACAGTCCTGTCCCCGGCTGATGCGACAGCCAGCGCAGGTCACCCCTCCACCCGCCCAGGCCGGGCTTTTAATAAACACGAGGAGCTGCTTGCTCGGGAACATGGAAAACACACTTGCATAACCGGGGACGAGCGCGAGGGGAAACCCATGGGCTGAGCTGTCATTGTCACATTGCTGCCGGCAGAGCAGCGCGGAGCAGGGGACGGGGCCGGGCCAGGGCTCAGCTCCCTGCCACGGCCCGCAGCCAGCACCACATCCCCCAGAGCAGCAGCCGGGCTGCAGGACCCCAAACCACCACCCTGCAGCACGTCAGCGTGTGGGAGATGCTCCCTGGATGAGTGACCCCCGAGGTGCGAGGGGAGGGAGAGCTGGATGAGTAATTCTCCCTGCAAAGGGGGGAATTTGCCAGCGAGCTCCTGATCTGTGCTTTCCGAGCAAGTGGGTTTGGGAGGGATGGGGACGAGAATTTTGTTCAACAGGGATGCTGGGGATGCTCTTCCTTCTCTTTCACGGGCCCCTGCCTGGCCCAAAATTGCCCCTAAAGCAGCCAGACTCTGCTGGGAGTCAACCTTTGGGGTTTGGAGGCGGGTTTTTCCCAGCGCCCGGGCCAAGCCCAAAGCCGTTCCCACGACCATCCCTCTCTAATGCACCAACGCCGGCCAGGCTTGGCAGAAGGAACAGAAAAAGTTTTCCCTCGACTGTGGTCCCATGGCTCTCAAGCTGCTCCCAAACAGCCCTAAAGCATCTTTCAGATGCTTTCTACAACATTTTCCCCTCGCATTGAAATAATTCTTAAAAAAAAAAAAAAAAAAAGAAAAAAAGTGTGTATATATACACTTTATATACATATATATATATATGACTGTATATATACATATATATATAGTCACTTGGGAGGAAACATGATTGAAATGTGCTTCAAGCTCATTCTTCAGGACTGAATGACAGCAAGGACGTCACTGGCCAGGAGTAAAATAAGTCTGGGCTTTGCCTGGCCACGTAATGAAATAAGAGCATCTTGCACAAGGAAGTTTTTATCCTGTTATTACTCCTTACACTGGATGTAAATTGAAACCTGCTTTGCTTTCCTGATGTGGTGCCCAGCCCTAAACCCACTCTCCCCTTCAGCAGTTCCCCCTGTGCCCCAGGTGAGACATTTTTAAGTACCTTTTAGAAGCAGGTCTTGGCTTTTAAGGTTTTGAGTGCTTCTTCTTGGAGACTCTGGGGTGGAAGAGCTGCTTTTTGAACTCTTGGAGCCTCACAGGCCGTTTTAAGCTGCCACTGAGGAGGCGAATCTTTAAGCACTCTGCTCTGCCATGAACTGAAGGACAGGGGAGTTGGGTAATTATCCCCTCTCCCAGCCCAAATGAGCAATCATCCTCTAATACCAGAGGATGCTCTAAAATTCCTCTGCCGAACCTGGCTGCTTCTCCCGGGAAGGGCTGGAATGAGGCTGATGCATGTTGGAAGCTGCACCTAGAAGCACTAATTAGCAGCCAGCCAGGAAAATCACAGAACTGGGGAGTTGTCACCTGGGCAGAGCTGCTTCTTGCAAAACTCCTGCCTGGCTCCAGAGCCATATCCAAGATATGTGCCTGGAAAAAAATACTGTGAGGTGCCCCAAGCAGGCAAGTCCGTCTGCCAGCTCCCAGCTCAAGGAGACAACAAAGAGCACCCCCTCCCATGGGGATGCATCCCCTTATTCCCCTTCCCCAGGGAAATCAGCACCGCACTGTTTGCATATTTCAAGAATATAACTTGAAATAATTCATGTATTTGTTGCTTAAACGAGCAAAACATCATTTTAGAAAGAGCTGGTCCTGTCAGCTACTGCTTTCCTAGGTGGAAAGCGCCTCATCAGGTACCTCTTTCATTTATCAGATACCTATGGCTGTTCAGGCTGACCACTAGCCAGAGGGTCTTTTGTCACTCTCAGGAGAAAATAAAAAAAACCATAAAAAAATTCCTCTTCACCTTCTTTTCTGCTATAATTTCACTGCAGCATCAGGATTAAGGGCTTCACAATCTGAATAATGAAGCCACACTAAGCTTTGGGGGGGGAAACCCCACACTTGTATTGCGTGCAGGGTGGGTTTGTTGTGCCACCAGAAGTCCTCACCTCTGGGTTTGGATCACGAGGCGAGTGGCGCCTGGGAAGAGCATAGAACATCCACCCCAGGCAAGGAAGGAGGCACGGTGCAGCATGCAGGGAGCCATGTGAATTGTAAAGGCTATTTTCAGCTGAGGAGAGCGGAGACTGCAGCGTGGTGGAGCTTTCCTCCTGCTTCCTCAAGGGGAGTCTGCCCACAGCAGCATTCCTCAGGATCTGGAGGGTGTGCAGGACTGAGCCAGGCCTCCACATGAGCTCCTTCCCCAAACCAGCCTGGAGAAGAGCAGAGTCCAGCTAGGGAGGACCTCACTTGCAATCTCTCTTTGCCGGATTCCCAAATCCCCCTGCCCCTTTATTTAGCCACATGGATTTTGCTCTTCTCTTCTGCAAGGGGCAGGGCTGTCCCTGTGTGTCCTGGCCAGCTGCGTGCCTGGGAGGGAGGCTGGGCACAGCAAGGGACACATGGACACAGCACACAGGTTTGTGTTTTGTAGCTGTTTCTCTCAGCTACAGAAAGCTTCAGAGCAATTAGACCTAAACCACTTAACGACCATGCAGCAGAATAAAACTAATCATGCAGGAAGCCAGCTCGGCTTGCCAGTAAATCAGAGCAACTGCAGATTTATTGGATCTGATGGTCTTGGCTTCTTTGTACGGGCAAGGAATAGCTTTGTCTTTTACCTGTTGGTGTTTCTGGCCTCTGGTTTTCTCCCTTGGTTTCTTTCTCCTCTCAGAACTGGCTTCATACCATTGCCAGCACTGAAAACAGAGGAGATAGAGCAGGAAAGAATGGAGCAGCACATCAGCCAGGGGTGCTGCTGCTTATGTTGGGGGTCACCAGCATTCACATGCAGGGATGAAGCTTAGCTGCACACCTCAAGCTAGAGATACCCCCAGGAGTCACCATTTTCCCATCACTAATCCAGCTGGGTGTTCCCTCTGTGATGGCATGAAAAACTTGATGAGTGTGACATAGCTTAGAGCCTTCAGAACTGCTGCCAGACCTCCCTATCATCCGTATTTCTGGGGGACAGCAAGGCAAGAGTCCACAACAGTGCCCCAGAAAAAGAAAGACACGAGTTAAAGGCCCAGAACAACCACCACATCCTCTGTGTTCCTTCCCCCATATCAGTGCAGAGCTCAATCACAACCCTGTGCACTGCAGCCAGCGAGAAGTGAACATCCCCAAATCCCAAACTGCATGGTGACAGGGAAGGTGAGGCAGTGCAGGGCTGAACAGCTGGAAAAACTCGTTGAACCCAAAGCAAAAACCAGTTTGGCTTAGTTCTAGTTACTTTAAGGAGAGCTTTTGCCATCCACAGTCAGATGTTTCTGATTTTATAGCAAAGAAGTACAATGAAAATTGTACCTGAGAGAGAATTAACAAGGGGGAGGGGAACTACCAAAAAAATCAGCACAAGTTATGGGAACCCCCAGCCACAGAAAACAAAGCTGAGCCGAAGAGGTCATGGACAGGAAATCCTCACTTATATTTAAATACAGATTGTTTTATTGCTCTGCATCACTTAACCTGGTTATAAACCAAGGCACTCTCAGGGGACTCAGGGCTGTTCTGTCATCAGCATTTGGCGAGGAGCAGCAAAATACAAGGCCAGCAAAAAGGTCTTTTTTTTTCCCTCACTCTTGTGATTAAAGAGTTTTGCTTTAAAGAGTAGTGATGCTTATGCATGGTCTTGATTACTTGTGGTTTTTGGGTGTTTTCCCCAAAACCAGCTGC
Source organism: Regulus satrapa (assembly GCA_013396955.1). Lineage (NCBI taxonomy): Eukaryota > Metazoa > Chordata > Aves > Passeriformes > Regulidae > Regulus > Regulus satrapa. The sequence continues at coordinate 403,714 of VWZN01020576.1, read as the reverse complement.
TAAACTGGCATAGAAGGTGGTACCCGAGCTGACTGCACAAGCACAGAGCGCTGTGTGTGTCCAGCAGCTCTCCTTGTTTTCCTGCTGCTGTTCTATTTCTTGTTCAGAGCAGGTGGCGAGAGTCTTTGTGTTAAGTACAGCCAGGATCTGCTGCTGGCAGGCAGAACAAATAATATCTGTGTTATGGAAACTTGCGTTATCCCTTTGGCCTTGGCTGCTGGAGGAGCATCCCTGGCTGCAGCTGGGGCTTGGGTGCTTTAGTTAATTTGGGCTGAGAGCGGGCGTGTGGGACCAGTCATGTGGATCTCCTGTGGCTGTGTTCAGATGGGTTCTGAGGTGAAGCTTGCTAAAAGCTCTATCTCTGCCTTATCAGTGGATGTTTGTTTGCTGCGGTGTGGCTGCTCCCATCTGATGTCATTCACTCGGGCTGGAGATGTTCTCTAGTGGCTTTTATGCTGCGTTTCAGCTGGCAGAGCAATTTAGGATTTGCTGCAATGGCTTTTGGAATGCCTGGGAAATGCATTCTGGAGAGGCTGCCAGCCCAGGTCAAGCAGCTCTTTCCCAAGAGGAGCATGAGCATCACTCAGCTCCTGCAAGGGCAAGACCAGCCCCTCTGTGTGTCTTGCAGGAGCCAGGAGAGCACCATGGCAGTAGGAGAGGGAGATAACTCATCAAGCTCATTCCTTAGGTTGGCACAGGATTAGGGTTAATATTCCCCAAGAGCAGGATATTTGAATGGCATGGCTTTGGGTTCTTCTTTCCTTGGCTGTTTTCTGTATTCCTGATGACAAAAATATAGGGAAAGGACTTTCCAAAGCTCCTGTGGGGCTCTGGAGTGTGACACTACTGCTTTCCTAGGTGGTTATCTAATCCTGGCAGTAGCCTGCCTTGCTCTGTGCTGGATTCCAGCAGGGTGGTGAACTGCCTTAAGTGAATTAGATGAGCAAATTCCTCAGGGCTGAGCTATGCTCAGTGTCCTCTGGGACCTAACATCCCTCAGTCCCTCTGACAGCCCGTGGTCGAGGTGCTTTTAGCCTTTCAAGTCACAGGGTCCTGCATGAAGTGTTGTAGCTGTCTCTTTTGTCCCTTTTCCAGGGCACGTCTCTGCTCCCTGCTCGCAGCAGCAGCTCCGGTGTTGGGGAAACAAAGAGCTCTCTTTGGCTTCTGCTTTCCTTTTGATTTTCCCTTTCAGATGCACTGGTGAGAGGACAGGTCTGGCAGTCCCACTGGCATCAGCCATCTGTGGGCCAGGTTGCCGTGAGCTGGGTGCAGTGAGCTTGGTGGGAGGAATGGGGATAGCACGGCGCTGGCACAGGCAGGGATTGCTGGCAGGGAGAGGCAGGGACGAGCAGGGCAGAGCTGAGCACTGCCTCTGGTCGTGCTCGCTCTCCTGGGAAGAGTCCCTGTGACTTGTGACCTCCTTGGCCGGGAGCGCTCAGCCGGCAGCCAAAGATCGTTCCTGCCTCCAGTTCTGTCTCAGCCTCCAAATTTATACCCCTTAGATGATATCGGAAAGTTCCTGACTCATCCAGGCTAGCAGCACTGCCAGCTTCCCCAGCTCCCTATTGGTTTTTCTCCAAAGTTCAGGCAGATCATGGGAGCTCTGCTGATCCCAAGCACTTTGGGATGTCAGAGTGGCTTTGCAGAGAGGTGGGAAGTTGCCTGTGTCTCATGGAGACTGGGAGCATCTGCATTTACAGAGGTAGCAATCTTCCCAGGTGCTCCCAGCCCTGGGAGGATCCTGCTGTGCTTGATGGGCTTGTTGGGCTGCAGAGGCTGCTGGAGAAATCTGAAAGGTCCAGGTGTGTTGGGGCAGGGATTATTGAAATACAGATGGATTCTGAACGTTGGTGTGAAGGATCTTTGGTTCAGGCCTCCCTGCTGCTGTGGTGGCCAGATGGCTTATTCAGATTCCTGCTCGTCATTCCTCTCCTCCTCCCTCCACTTGTGTCCTCAGCCTGAGGAGGGTGAAAGCTCAGAGGCATCTCCAAGGGCTCATCCTCAGGAGAGAAGAGCAGCCATGGCCTCAGTCCCACCTCCAGGACCCCTTTGCTTGGGAAATGGGATCCTTCCCATGGGTACCCGCAGCACCCAAACCAGAAGTTTTGGCTGGATTAATGAGTCCCTGCTCAGCAGTGCCAGATCCCATTGTTTCTGCACACAGGCACTGAATGTTTCTGCCCTCCCCACTCAATTAGTTCATTGCAGCTGGAGTGAGTTCCTGCTCTTCCCAGTGCTGGGCTTGGGATGCTCTGGGGGTGTAAATAAATGAATACATGGAATGAAAATGCCTCCCGATGTCATGCAGTGTTGGCGCACACTTTCCTCATCCCAACCACACTGAGGGGGCCAGTGCTGGACCAGTGCTGAATTCAGCCTTAGAAAGGGGGGGAAAAACCCCAGCAGGCAGCTGGTGGGAACAGAGGGAGAAATGACTCATCTTCATGTTAAGAAATGGAGACAAATGAATGAATGCACAAGGAAATGGGGGGAGAGGAGAAAGAGGAGTCTTGTGTTATCATTCCCAGCTGCACAGTGGCTGCTGTGAGGAGGAGCTTCTTCCCCTGCTGCCGGCAGGAGATGCTGGGAAGATGGAGGGGATGATTTGGGATGGGGATATCCCAAACTGGGGGGAAAATGGGGTTGATTTATGCCAGAACAACTGGTCTGGTTTAAACCTCACCTCTTGGTACACAGCCATTTTCCCTCTCTCTTTATTCTAGATGGCTCTCACCATTTTAAAACCCAAACTTACTTCCAGCTTAATTCCCAAGCCCTTCGGTGCTCTCCCAAGCACCAGCTTGCCCCAAGGGTTGCCCTGTTATTAACATTTCTTTGTCTCACTCCTAGGACTGGGCGATGACTCCCCAGAATCTCCCCTCATCCCCATCCACCCCCCCTTCCTCTGGGGGGGTGTGCCAGTGAAACCAGACTCCAGGGATGCAGATGTCCCCACACCAGCTCCAGATGTCCCCGCACCAGCTCCAGGCCAGCCCTCGCTGCCCTTGTCCACGGGACCTTCCGGAGATGGGACGTCCTCCAGACCCCTGGAGGGAGATGGCCACAATGCCACCACCCCTGTGGCAGCGCTGTCCCCTGCTCCTGACTCCCTCACCGTGATATCCAGGGCCACCACAGACGGTCCCTCCACAGCCTCCAGCCCCAGCTCGGTGCCACCCAGCTTGGAGACAGCCCCAGCTCTCCGGACAGCAAACACTGCCAGCCTGGCAAGAAGCACGATGGATTTGGGGGCAGCTTCCAGCCCCACAGACACAGCTGCTCCATCACCTCCCTCTTCCCTTCCCACCAGTGACCCTCACTCAGCTCCCGGGATGGGCTTGTCCCCGACACCTGTCCTCGTGAGCCCTGGCGCTACCCAGCCACCTCTGCTCACCAAGGATGTCCCTTCCCTGGGGACACTGGCCATGGCATCGAGCCTGGCCATGGAGCCAACATCCCCCCCAGTGACTGTGATGAGCCCCACAGAAGCCGAGGCCACAGCCTCTGAGAAAGCCACCGGAGTCACCATGGAGGAGGTGCCGCGTGCCCTGAGCGCAGGTGAGCACCGCTGCTCCCCATGTGCACATAGAGACAAAATGTCAGCCCCGGGCTGCTCAGATAGGAGGGGCAGAGCCCCAGATTGAAGGGGAAGAGGTGGTCAGCTTCCTGAGAGCATCATTCTGCAAAATTCCTGGAGGAGCCTGTGTCATCTGATCCACTGGCAGAGACCGGGAATGGTAGATAACAAATCTCGGTTGCCTGGAGATGTGAATAAAACCCTCAGTTCTAAATTTGACTTGAAACACTTAAGGATGAGAGGGAAGAAATGGTTGGATGGTGGGTGCAGCCTGAGTTAGGATGATGTAGGTTTTAATTTTTCCTCCTGGAGACCTCAGGAAGCTGACATGAGCTTCTCCCTACCCCCTTGTGCAAACGCAGGTAGCTTAAATGTGCTCCATATGGCTGGAAAAGGGGAGATCTGGAGCATTTTCTAGCCTTGGCTCAGCACTGAATACTGCCTAGCACTGGGAGGAGCATCAAAGAGCGAGCCCATAGCGTCCAAGCAAAGCCCAGCTGTGTTTCATCCTACATAAACCTGCCCTGCATTTATGGGAAGGGGATCATTGTGAAAATACAGGGGGGCCCAGCATCCTGTTTGGGAAGCAGTTTGAGGGAATGTTTCCCCTGTCAGAGGCGTCTGGCGTGGGTGAATTTGGAGCAGCTGGGGTGTGGAATGTGTGCCATGGAGCTGGGACTCGGGGGGCTGAACCCTGCCCTTTCTGGTGTTTCAATCCCCAGGGAGCATTGTGGCCATAACCGTGACGGTCATCGTGGTGGTGGTGCTGGTGTTCGGGGCAGCCGCGTACCTCAAGATCAGGTAAGATCTGGCTTGGGGGTGGCTCCCCCTTCTCTGAGGCTCCCTGCAGCCCCTCTCACCATCACAAGGAGGATGCAAAGTCCCAGGAAGACGCTGTCCCCAAGCGTGGCAGGGCAATGTGCAGCCTCTGGCGCCAGCACGGCTCCGCTCCTTACCCCTCCTGTACTGAAAAGCAGAGTTTCAATCCCTCATTTTGCAATAGCCTTGCTCAAATGCCAGAGATGCTGCTCAGCATAGTCATAACCAGTAATTATCCCCTGGGAAAGCTGCTGCCGTGGGTCTCGCTGTCACTGGGACAATAAACAGCAGCAGAGCCCAGAGCTGAGCATCCCTAATGAGGCTTTGCTGACAGCTGAGGTGAGCAAAGGTCTTGTTTTAATTCCCTGCCCTGTCCAGGCTCATTCAACAGGGGTAAAATTCAACCTGGGCTTCTCTTCACTTCTTCTGGTCCTTCCTCTTAAAATATCCCCAAGCTTGACCTAGGGAGCCCTTGCATCAATATTTCTTCATCCCATGGCAAAATAACTAATAAATCCTCAAAGTAACCGGTTTGCTTTCCCTGGCAGGCACTCCTCCTATGGAAGGCTTTTGGATGACCACGACTACGGCTCCTGGGGCAACTACAACAACCCTCTCTATGATGATTCCTAGCAGGGATGAAGAAAAAAAACCCCATCAACCCTTAATTTATAAGCGCTTCTGCAGCAGAGCATCCGCTGTCGAGGAGATGCCGGGCACGGAGCCCCTGCCTCAGGCAGGATTACTGCGGGTCTGGTGGATGACAGGAACTGGAGGGCGGGTGTGCAGTGCTGACAATAAACCTGAATTTTGGCCTTTGAGCAGGAAACCAGGTCCTGGGGCAGGTCAGCCACTTGTTGTAGATGAGGGAACCCAAATTCCCCAGGGGCAAGGGCTGGGGAGGTCAAAGGAGAGGAGGGAGGTTCAGCCAGTGCTGTGGCATCCTTTGAAATGCTGCTGCTCTCTGATTTGGGGGGGAGTGGGGGGCTGCTGAGCCAGAACCAGCAGTGTGCCGGGGTCTCCTGTGCTTTCACATGTCCCTTTCCCTAAAATCACCTCCCTGTGTTGCCCTGCTATGAAATCCTTTGCCTTGTCTCACCAGGAGCCACAAACAGTTATGGGGCTGCTCAGTCATTGGTCCTTTTCCTTTTCTGCTTCCATGCAGAAGTTCCTAATTTAATTTTTTCCATTTAATTGTGGGGCTTTTGGTCCCAAAAGCAGCCCAGGAGCCCATGGGAAGATACACTGACCATCCATTTCACACATGTGGCTGCTTGCTCCACAGCTTTGTTTCCATTCCTTAAAAAACTTGGCTGCTAAAATACAGCGGAGTGTTCTTTTAATCCCAAATTTGCGTTCAGCTTTTAGAGTGTGGGAAGGCTGGGGGTGGCTGATGGCAGAGCTGGTTTGGGAAGGGGATGCTCAGCCTGCTTCTCCCTCTGGCTAAATTGCCTGGCAGGGGAAAGCAAAGCCCTCGGTGCGCGTGACCTCAATAAATAAACCAGCAGTAAATGGCGCTGCCAACTTTTGGGGTGCCCCGGTACAGGTGGGGCAAGCTTGGGAACAGGCCCTGCTGCTCTCCTTGCCTCCTAAATGGAGCATCCCTGGAAACATCAAAGCTTGGGGCGTTTCCATGATTGCTTCCTGCGAGAGATGCATCATCTCCGGGTTCCCATCAAGTGAGTGCAATAAATGCGGCCGGCACCACAACAGGCACCTGGAAAGGTCAGCAGAAATGAGGCCAGCTCCTCTTCCCAAAAGGAAGCGCAATCACTGTGCATTTTCCTTTTCCTCCTGAGCCTTTTTTAGCCTTTCAATTCTGCCATGTGTTCCTCAACCTCTTTTTAGCTCGAACTTGGCAAAAACAAAAAACAAACCCTTGAATGGTTGTTGCACCTCCCAACCACAACCAGTCGGAAAAGTGTTTGGGCTGGGAGCAGACACAGGCTCTGAAGATGCTTAAGATGAGCCAAGTTCCTTTTCACCTTTTTGGCACCTAACAAGCAATAAATTAGGCTACCTTGCCTAAGAAAATACCACAAAGTGAGTTAAAAAACCACCACCCTTCTCTGGAAATAAATTGGTTGTTGTGCTGCTGCTGCTAAACCGAGGAAATAAAGGGAGAGGAAAAGCCATCATCTTCACTGAAAAGTATATAGCCCCAAGAGAATAAATCCCTTTTTCATGAAGGAGGTGTCAGAAATGGGGTGTCAGTTTTCCTGCCCAGCCCTGTGCCTGGATCCTCAAAATTAATTACTCTTTCTTGCCTACAATGCAAGGAAGAAGCTGTGCATATTTTTGGGGGTATCCCAGGGTGAAAGCAGATTCCTCACTTCCCTGGGATCAGACACCATGCCCAGTGCCTTTACTCCCAGTGCAGCTGCCCATGGATGATATGGACATGGATGATGTGTTTGCATCTGCAGGACTGTCTGCCAGCAGGAGCCAAGGCACAGGGCAGCCCAGGGAATAACAGATGTGTTTGCCAAGTGGAAAAAGCACTTTATTCTGGGAGGCAATGCCCTCAGAGGGAGGATGCCTGTGTTCCAGGCTGTGGCTTCAAACATGTCTCTCACGTTCCCACCTCAGACCCTCTGGCTTATTGGGGGGGGATCTGTCGCACGCAAATATAGCAAGGGAAAGGGGGAAAAAGCAACCAGGACACGCCATAAAACAGGCCTTTTTTCCTTCTCTTTTAAAAAGCAATGGGGTTAGCCCTGCTACCACCTTATTTTATCTCCCAAACCAGCAAATTCCCATTTTTCCCAAAGCCTCCCACAACTCTGGCTCAATTCCACCTCCTCCCAACTCCCTTTTGGCTCCATTTCATCTCAGAGATATTTTATTTACATAGAAGAAGAAAAAAATACCCAACCACTCGCATAGCTCCGTGTGGAACATCCCATTCCCCAGCCCCGCAGGCGGCGGCGCCGCGGACGACGCGATCCCGCTCCGGCTCTCCCGCCCTGCCCTGGCCGCTGAGCCGCCGCCGGCTGCTTTATCACCGCTCCCAGACTCCCTCTGGCCTCCCCAGTCAGGCTCTGGCTGGGCTCGTTTGTGAATATTCCCACACATCACCCGTGCTGCCAAGCGTCACCTCCTCAGGCTCCCGCTGGAGTCGCCGGAGTGAGGAGCAGTGAGTAACTCCTGGTTGCAGCCTCCTGGCTGCTTCTCGGGCGCAGGAATCGGTTCAGGTGTCAGAACCCAGCTCCAGTTGGGACCAAGAAGGAGCAAATCCAAGGAAACCGCCCCGTTTCCAGCACGGAGGTCCTGGCACACCCCTTGGATCTGCAGGGACAGATGCTGCCCCTCTGAGGTATAAATAGCACCACACGAGGAGCCTCTCCCTCACTGTGTTCCTTCCAGCTGGAAATTTAAAAGCAGATGGTTTCTCTGCAGCTGGGCAGGGGCGAGACACCAGCCCCAGCACCAGGAAAGCCACAGGAGGGGGTGGCTGAGCCAGAGGTTTAACACAGAACACCCCCACTTCCATCCCCAATGACGTTATCGGAGCAAGCCAAAACCACAGCAGAGGCACCAAACCAGCCCAAAACTGGGGATCCCCATTCCCCACAGCTCCTGAGCCATCGTCCTGCACCTTCCAACGGGATGGAGAGCTCGGCCGGGCCCCCCAGCCCTGCATTGTTCCACTTGCTGCCTTCCCGAGTCCCTCTCCCGAGTTCCGCATACCTCGGCAGGCCCTGGCTTTATTAATAGCTCCGTGACCTTGCGTGCAGCTGCAGTCCCTGCGCCTGCTGGAGCTCCACATCTTTCCCACAAAGCAGCAGCAACCCCATCTGCTCCCGATTCTGGGGGCAGGGAGTGCGGGAGCTTCCCAGCAAATCCCACAGCCAGCGGGCAAGCTCTGGCCATGGTGCCTCCATGCCAGGATCATCTCAGCGCCCGGATCCGAGCATCCTTCCCGCTCCCGCCGGCTGCATCGCCACGGGCAGGGCAGCAAAGCTCCGTGCAGCACCTCCCATCCCATAAAGCAGCTCCTTGCTGTCTTTATCCCCTCCATTGTCCTTTATCCCCTGAAAATGCCATTCCTTTTTCTGCTGTGCGATTTATTCCCTGGCAAAGGGAGTTCAGGGCTCAGCGCCAAGATAAACACACCAAACAGCGGTTCAGCATTCCCTCAGCACTCACATTCCCTCGTGCACTTTCCAGAGGCAAAGACCAAAAACAGGAGAGCAAAAGGTCAAAATCACCTGGATCCCACACCACGAATCATTTTCCTTCCCAATACCAAAGTTCAGCAGGAACAGCTCTTCCAAAGCTCAGCTCAACTAAGGGTTTCCTTTCAGCCTCCTCCTGTGGTTGGAACCCAAAAAAGAGTATTTCCAATTAATAACTGGAATAAAATTAGCTTCCCATTTAACAGCAAACCTGCTTGGTTGTGGACTTGACCAGCACAGTTTTACCATTAGCATCCCACTCCAAGGCTACCTGGCCAGAATTTTCTGGGATGACAACTCCTGCAGGCTGATGGGAACCGCACTGGCACTTCCAGGCTTACCTGGGAGCAGATTTCCATCCAAGGAAGGAGGTGGAGTCCCTGAGTGCCAACCAAAGCAGCAGGGAGCCTTGCTTGCACCACAAAACAAAAATATGAAAACACAGGAGCTTGTAAAAAATAAAGCACTTATTTTCCTAACAAGGTCTCAGGCCTCACACCTCCCCACATCCAACCATTGTTCAGCACTGAATCATGGTTTAAACCTAGCTGGGAATTTCCAGGGAGTACGTGTGTGAAAGAAGAGCACATCATGCACAGTGTCATTTGTTTATTTTAATAGAGACCTTATTTTACATTTATTTATAGCAGTGAGAAAAGTGATCCAGAAAAAGACACCCCAGTCAAGGCAAGCTACAATAGCTATCATCCAAATCCTAAATATTCCATACAGAAAGGGGCACTGTTAGATTAAGAAAAGCTCATTTTACAATAGGACAATTTAAAAATGAGTAGTTCTAACCTGAAGAGTAACTGACCCTTTTTTTATATCTTATTACTGTAAAGTATCTGCATATGAAATTCACAGAAATCAAGAACTTTCTGCAATATTTAAGACAGCAAAACACCTCAGGCAGGATGTTACGTGAAGAAGGGTGGGGTTGGGGTTTTTATTTCTTTTAAAAGGCAGTCGTTCACCATCCCAGTGAAGTTCCACCACTAACAAACACCAAAGCCACAGAAAATTGGTCCCTGCACTACTGGAGTGCCTCTGGACTGCTGTTATTCCAGTGAACATCTCAGGCTCAGCCTTGATGTGAAAGACGTGCTTCACTTTGGGTACTCAACCAGCAAAATCGAGCTATGCACGTGTCTAAAATCCTACACCACCTCGGCCTTTGCCAGTGAACAGTGCAAAATGAGGAAGAAATGGGGAAACAAGCGACTGCAGCTGGCAAAGGAATCTGAGTGAAGGGACGGCAGCGAGTCAGGACGGGTGTTCAGGGGGAAAAGGGGGGCTTTGCACCTGGATCTTCTGGCTGTTCATCCCAGCAGGCAGGGCAATTCCCTGGTTTCGAGGGAATTCTGTACACACAGGTGCCAATGCATGAAGGGAGCCAGGGGTGCCACTCCCGCCCGCTGTCCCCGAGTTCTGGGGCCCTGGCACAGCCATCCTTCCCAGAGAACACCACGTCCTCACACACAGCCCTGTGGATGCCAGCCACAGAGGCCTCTCAAAGCGACCCATTTTCCCCAAGAGCTGCACCTCCACCTCCCTTCCCCTTCAGCTGCCCTGAAACTCCTCCTGCAGCTGCATCAGCTGCTCGTCACACCTCCTCGTGCTGCTCTTCTAATCTGCCTCCTCCCTGACGCAGTAAAGGACTCCTTGAGCTCGGAATACTGGAATTTTCACTGCCAAGAGTTGCTTTGTTCGTTTGTAAAAGTCTCTCCCGCTCCCCGTCCGGCGGAACGCCGCGCGAATCCCGGTCACTGCTCCTCCAGGGACAGCCGGCACCGCCCGTCCTGGGCCGTGTTGTACGACTCACAGTTCTGGCACTTCATGCCCAGCAGGTGGAACTGCACCGTGGAGCGGGCATTGCAGTCGTTGCAAAGGATCTGCACGCACACAGGGAAGGGAGGGGAGAGGCTGCAGCACCAGCAGCGTGTGTATATAAACAGGAATGATGAACACCCTAAGCCTGCACGTGACTTCTCCCCATCATTCCCCACCCCTCGGTCTGACTTCTGATCCAGCACACATCCCTAGTGCCCTCTACTGCCAGCAACTCCGAGGCACAGCTCCTGGAGAAGCAGGCAAGGGGGCAATGCTGACCTCTTACCTCCACCATCATGTTCTGGTACTCCGTGGGCATGGGAGTCTGTGCCACTTCGTTGTCCAGCTGGCGCCAGAACCTGGTCATGTCCAACGCCGAGTGCATGCACAAAGGACACCTGTAGCCTCTGGCAGAAAGAGGGGGAAGCATCTAAATCAGAAGATGAAGCGAGGCCGTGAAACAAGTCTATTTGTAGGGACAAGTTTCATATTGTGCCAGGCAAGGCAAACACCATGAAACAGCAACTTCTTGCAAGCAGAATTGGAAATTAAATGCCCTTTTTCCCTTTAGAAGCTGTCTTTAAGTTAGTTGGCACAGAACTGGCACGGTGATTTTTACCTCTTGAAGCAGTATGTTTGGACTATGATAGTATCAAGATGTTTGGAAATACTTACTCCTTCAACATTTCATCGTAACACGTTCTGAAAAGGAAACACAGGTCAGTAAGAAGAATGGAATTCTTGACAGGTAGCACACCTGGACTGCACAAAGGGAATAGCCACACACGTATCCCCAAGGCAGAAATTAAAAACATCCCTAGGTCAAGTGATAGGAGAGCTTCATACTGTCAAAACTGACTGAGAAGGAAGACAACCCCCCTAAAGAAAATATTTACTGGTGAAATAGACAGTCCCCACAAAAGGCCCCTGTGGACCCAGCTGTAAGCAGCTGATACAGACTGGAGGCTGCTGAATAAACACCCAACACAATGCAGCAGGTATTTCCCTTTCTCAGGTGTGTCTGCTTTACCTGTGAAGAAGGTGACCACATGGCAGAACATGGGCTCCAACACGAGATGTGTGAATATCCTGTTTGGAGGCAAATATAAGACAAAAATGAGGAAAATTAATTCAGACAGCATCAAAAATAGGATCACACAGCTATCCAAGAGATGAAAAGAAACTGCTCACCTCCAAACATATTGGACAGTCCTGCCTGGAGACATTTTCAATACACTTTGCAAATGGAAAAAGAGAAGAAAAAGTTATTCTGCTGCATAGTTTTCTGTGCTTTTCTATATTGTAAAGTTCCAATATGTAAAATCTTTTGTATCTTCAATTAGTGGCATCTGTGTTGCTGTTAAGTCAATTTAGAGAAGGAGAATCCACTGCTCTCTCTGTTCCTGTGGACTCAGATGGGGCTGAGGCCCATCCAGCTTCATGTTCAAGGTGCTACTTTTTAAGATACAGAGGTAAGCGGTATATCCTCACCTTGTGCTTTCCTTGGAGACTCAGGCTCAGGCACAAATTACACTTGGAGCAGTGGAAGAAATCCTCCTTGGGGCCAATCCTGCGGAGAGAGGTGTCAGGGCAAGGCCGGTCCCCGCAGGGCCGCGCCCGCTGCCCGCACGCACCTGCAGATGCCGCACTGCTCGCAGTGGTACTGCTTCTTGTCACGGTCAAACAGGTGGCAGATGTCACAGTAGTACTCTCCAAAGAGGCTGCCACAGCCCTCACAGTGCTGCTGGGCCTGAGGGGACAGGAACATCCTGGGTGCTGTGTCCAGCTCCAGGCTCCAAGAGGGGCGTGGAGCTCCTGGAGCGAGGCCCCAGAGTAAGGAAGCTCCAACAGACCAGAGCATCTCTCTTTATGGGACAGACTGAGGGAGCTGGGCCTGTTCAGCCTCAAGAAGGGACGGTTGAGGTGATCTAGTCAATGTCTGGAGGGATGTGGAAGGTGCCAAGAGGATGGAGTCAGCCCCTGCTTCATGGTGACCACAAAGAGGCCAAAAGGCAGTGGGCAGAAGCTCATTCACAGGCAGCTCCACCTGAACAGCAGAAAAAGCTTCCCTCCTGTGCTATGAAACAGGCTGCCCAGAAAGGTTGTGGAATTTCCCTCACTGGAGATATTCCAAAACCACCTGGACACAACCCTGGGCCATATGCTCAGTCATCACAGAATATCCTGAGCTGGAAAGGGACCCACAAGGTTCATTATGTCCAACGCTTAGCTCTGCACAGGACAGCTCCAAGCGCCCCACCAGGTGCCTGCGAGCACTGTCCAAATGCCTCCTGCCCTCTGCCAGGACTGGGGCCCATGACCACTTCCCGGGGAGCCTTTTCCAGAGCCTCACCACCCTCTGGCTGAAGAACCTCCCCCTACTCTCCAACCTAAACCTCCGCTGACACAACACCAGGCCGTAACCCGATAATGCGGCTGGAGCGGGGAGCTGGGACAGGATGAGCCCACCCGCGACCCCCGCGCTCCCCGGACGCACCTTCTGCAGGAGCCGGCAGCGGATGCACTGCACCTCGGACACTCGGAACCGGTCCAGCTGGTGCTCCTCGGCGCCGTCGTGGCACAGCCGGCACGGGTACAGCTTCCCGCAGCACGGTGCCTGCGGAGGGAAGGACAGGGCATGGATNAGCCAGTGCTCTGCCACCTCCATGGAAAGAAGTTCTGGATGAAGCAGAGGGGAGACCTCACCCCTGCACGCAATTCCCTGCCGAGGGAAAGTGGAGGGGCAGTGCCGATCTCTGCTCTCGGTGACAGTGGCAGGACCCGAGGGAACAGCTGAGCCAGGAAGGGTTAGATTGGATATTAAGAGAAGTTCTTCACCCAGAGGGTGGTCGGGCACTGCACAGGCTCCCCAGGGCAGTGGTCACAGCACCAGTCCTGACAGAGCTCACAGAGTGTTTGGACAAAGCTCTCAGGCACGAGGTGGGATTACTGGGGCGTCCTGTGCAGGGCCAGGGGTTGAAATCAGTGATCCCGGTGGGTCTCTTCCAACTGAGCAGGTTCTGTGATTCTTCTTTGTGTTGAGGTGGAACTAACTCCCTGTTTTTCAGTTTCTGGCCATTGCTCCTTGTTTGGGCACACCAAAAATCTGGCACCATCCTCTTGCCACCCACCGTGGAGATACTTGTATGGGTTGATGAGATTCGTGCTCTCTTGAATAGACTGAGCAGGCCCGGCACCCACAGTCTCCCCTCCTCAAAGATGATCCAGACCCCTCATCATCTGCCCTCTGCTGGACCCTCTCCAGTAGCTCCTTGTCTTTCTTGACCTGTGGAGCCCAGAGCTGAACACAGCACTCCAGGTGTGGCCTCCCTAGGGCCAAGCAGAGGATCACCTCCCTGGACCTGTTGACCACACTCTTCCCCATGCAAAACCTTCCCCTTAAATCTTTTTTTCTCTTCCCCACACACACAGCTTTCCACCAAAAACCTCCACTCTTCCCTCCCCAAGCCTTTTCCTTCCTGCATTTGCTCATGGGTATCTGACTGACTGCTGTGGCTAAGTGGAGCATCCACTATGGGGACAGTCAAGCCTGGAATTAGAAGATCTTTTTATTTACAAATAAAATGTACATGTCAAGACACAGCATAGAGACAAATCCCTAAATACAATTAGTTCAGACCATATCCTGCCATGATCCATTGATAGGAAACACTCTATTTTGTGGAAAAATAAGTTCCAATGTTAATGACACCATGTGAGTTGTGACAGGTGATGGAAAACATTTGTGAGCAACACAGGGACAGCCCAAAACTCATCAGACAAACTAAGGGCAAATAAGCAAAAACTGTTTTCAAACAGTTGAGTTTTATTGTCCCATTCTCCTAAGGGACCTAAAGGAATGATGACTTTTGTTACTGAGACATTCCACGTGTCACCTGCATCACAGCTCAGTATTCCACAGGAATATTCCTTCCTTCACCATCGACAACAGCCAGACAACATTCCCAGGTAAACACCCCGAAGACAACTCCCCAAACATAGGTTCAAAAATGTGAAGGGAAAAGGAACCTAAAACAAAGTGACAAGTGCATTCGCAAAGGTTTCAAAGGAACAGCTGCAGACTTGCACATATAAATATTGCATTTCTTGCACCACCGTTTTCTTCACTGTCAAGGCAAAAGTGCTTTTCCAATCCAGATCATGCAGCCCACCAAAATATGGGAATTTTGGCGGCTGCTTTCGTCACTATTCATTGAAAAAGAAACCCCTCACGCGGGCAGCAGCTGGACAAAAGAAAGCCCAGCTTCCTTCAGGGTCATCCAAACCAACTCCTGCCCTTGTCGCACACCAATGACCACTACTCTTCTCAGACAAGACCTGGCCCTAAGGCACAAAGTCAGCATTCCAGGGGCTTTTTGCATGCAAGAAATCCAGCAGCAATGGCAGTGCAAGCTCTGTTCTCAGCCTGGACCAGAGCCACTTCCGTGGCAGTCTGCTGCACCAACAGGAGTAAGGGATCCTCCTCTCTCTCCCCTGGCAGCTTTAGCCCCTGGAAACTCAGATGGATTGTTCCCACTGTTCAGTCACCTGCATCAAGAGGAGAAAAGGAGAATGACTCTGGACAGACCGACAGAACACAGAGATGCTCCCTGGTGAAAGGCTTCCTTTATTTTGATTTGTTACACATCCTTACCTTGCTGAAAGCTGCGCACTTACATCTCCGTGCTACACAGATCAGAAAACCTAGGTTGTTTATTTCCCCTCCTCACACACAAGCAGCCAGCTTCCCCCTTTTTTTGGTTGTTCTACCAGCTTGCTCAACCCCCCAAGCTGACCAGCAACCCCAATGTCCAGCACCTCAGCTCAGGAAAATTATTTACCAAGGACAGCAAGCTGTGTACCGCCCTCAGTAAGAAGTCTGTCATTAGCTGCATGTCCTGATCAAGAATGTGAAGCATAAAAGAATTTTCCTACTGCACTTCCCATCCCTAGGTGAAGTGTTTATGAAACCGTATGTTTGGAAGCCACCAGAAGGCTACACAGCAAAAACCTGAGGCCCCCAGCAGGCTACGCAGCAGAAATGAAAGCCCACCTTTTACAGGCAGGGTGACCATCTCCCCAGGGCTAGTGCTCCACCCTGGGGAAGCTGGCTTCTGATGCATCCGGCATCAAGGTCCCTGACAGCTGTAAATCGGGAAAGAAAGAGACAGGATCAGTTTCCAAGTGTAGCATAAACAAAGACAATCAGACGCAGCCTTCTGAAGACACATGCAATGCCAACGCCTAACTTAAAACAAACCAGTTCTTTGGTCAAATCAGGCTTCAAAAATGCTCCCCCAGTGTAAGACTTACGATCCCAAGGCAAATTCAGCTCCTTTTGGAGTCAAACTGGAATTCTGTGAGCCATGCTGTTGAGAAAGTCACAAACCAAACAAACACAGAGCAGCACAAACCACTTTATTGCCTTGATACCTGCTGTGAAGCCAGACTTGAGTTATGAAGGTCGATAGCAGCAAGGGAGGGGACTCGGGAATCTGCAAACATTCTATTTTCCTTTTTCAGAAATCTGGGATGCCGAGCTGCAAAACACAACCAAGGCATGCCACGTTAAGGGAGTGAGAGCTGACACACTGCTTCCTGACACTTGTTTGGTACCCAGGTTTTATTTAGAGGACCTCAAAGTTCCTACCTTCCGCTCCTCTCAGCTCAGGGAGGTGATTTAATTCTGGCAAACGCACATCTGTCTTAGGGAACTCCCATTTTTTCTTACTTGCCTGAAGGATGGGTTTTTCATTAGTAACCTGTAATCAAGGGCATAAGGAACAGCTCAATAAAATAGAGAAAAAATAAAATCTATTTTCAAGCTTAAAAAGAAAGCAGTAACACAGCAGTGTTCTGATGTAGTTGGAATTTGCACAAGAGTGAGACAAAAGACTCTTGATGTGTGTGAAGGAATTAAACCTGCTCAAGTGCTATTTATACGTAAGCAATGGAAAAGTAACAGCAAAATAAAAACATTCATCTGAGTGAGGCTGCTTTCAGAGAGATAAAATACAGCACTTGAAGAATGGCTGGGATTAGTTATCTGGAAAAAGGCAAATGTTCCTGGCTGGCACGGTAATAATTGTGCCTAGCTAGTGAGAGCAGAGGAAAACTTTCCACTTCACTTGTTTTCCTTATCAATTTTTAATGCATTTATGACATGACTAAGTAAGGCCCTGGCCGCATTAAACCCAATCCCTCAGTTCTGCTTCAGTAGCACAGCACACATGGTCTATCTTTCCTGGCCACCCAGGAGACCATGGATATATTCCAAATCTCACAGATATCTTGTGCTGGACTGCTGCCCTCATTTAAATTTGTTTTCTGACATAAAATATGTTTTAAGCAAGAACTATTAGCAAGGGCTAATGAACAAAAAATCTGCAGGGGAAAAAAGAGGTAACAAAACCAGTATTTCTACCGGGAAGTTACGGTGAGAGATGGATCAGATGGAGTTGAGAATGTAACATACAACTGAATTTATTTTTGCTTGGCCAAGGGGGACAGAACGACTCACTGGTGTCAAGCTGACACTGCAACGGCCCACTGGAGAAGGCTTCCGTGCCTTTAGCAACGGGTTCAAGTACTTTTTACTCTTTTCATCAAGCCTGTAATCAAAAACGCCCCAAAATTGCTATTAGCTTGGGTAAAACAGTGAATAGAAAGCAACAAATGCAAGGTATCCCAAACCCCACGTCTCACGGTCCCACATGGTCACCCTGCACCTCCCAGAACATGGCAGGAATGATGGGATACAAGCTCTCCCAGCTCTGCTCCCATACCTGTAATTAAGGCTCCCAGGCCCAGAACCCAGCCCAAACGTAGGAGAGAAGTTCTGGTTGATGGGGGGAATAAATGTGCCCAGGTTCTTGGCGTAGTCCAAGCTGCTGCTGGAATCTTTCAGGTTGGTCTGCGGGCTGAATTTAAATGGGTTGATTGCGCTGTCATAGAGAAAGCTCAGCTTGGAGGATTGATCTGCTCTCTCTGCATCAGCTTTAGAGGGCTTGGTCTTTATCAGCTTTTCATCTTTGCCCCTTGGGCCCATGCTGAAATCCTGTTTGGGAAGATAAACATCATCTTTCCTTACAGTCATGTTAAAAAAACAGCTTACAGCAGTGCATGCAGGAAAAAAAAACATGTGAGAAGCCTAAATGTGCATTATTCTGCAAGAATCTAATAGAGATGGAATTGGTTTTGTTAGAAAATCTCTGCTTCCCATCAAACAGGAGAAAAACTTGTCAAGGCTCCAGCACTCTCTCTAAGTAAGTCACTTGAGACTGGAATCAGAAATTATGGAGGAAAAACAGCTGTATCTTGTTCTCTTGCAAAGAAATTAAATAAAAACTCATCCCAGTGTCAGTTCAAAGTCACTCTAAAGTGGCCTTGGTATCCAGTTGAAAGGAAGATTTTTAATTTGGGGGACAGGGTTTTAAAACAGGTTAACAGCAGCATAAAGCATGTTTCCATGATTCAGCTTCCCAAGTGATTCCCCCTTCAGCTCTGTACTGCCAGGAACTGCACCACTGTGGGTTCACCTGCAAGGGACTGGTCTAAGAGCTACCTGCCTACTCCTGAGCTATTTCCTGGGAATTTAAACTGCTGCACCTATTTTAAAAACAATGATTTTTAAAAACCCCAAGGATACAGATTTGGAAAACACAGATGGACTAACCTGGATGCTGATCATTTTTCTTTCTTCTGAAATATCATCTTTGCCCCTTTTATTGATTTTAGCCTTTTTTTGGAACTGATGGTCTCTGGCATCTTTCTGGATCTTTTGTTTAAGCTCCTGAGTAAATCTGCATTCCATATAAGGAGAAAGGAAAAAAAGAAGGCTTCTGTTTATCTTAATACTACCACTTGTTAAGCCCAGGCTCCTACAGCCCTTGAAGTAGTCAAACAAACTGTGCCTTTTAACTAATGAGAAGCCAAATGTAATGTATACATTAAACTAAATAAAATCTTCAGCACACATTTTTCACAATACAGCAATAAAGGTGTTTGCACCCCAGTTTGTTGCAGATGCAGAAAGTGAGTATGGTCTAAGACTCTACTACCCAATGTGGTGTGCCACCGATGAATGAATGTCACAACAAGGTAAATGTCCCACTGCAACGTCTCCCCTTCCAACTGTTCTCCGGTTTCCAGGAAGGTCAAGCCAAAACAAACTGAGACATTCAGCAGCTGTCAGCCCTGCAAACCCAGCGTGCAATCTTCAAGCACAACTGCCTCACTTCTTTCTAACCCGAGCCTGCAGTGAGCAGGAAAGGAGCTTTTACCTTTCAGCAAAGCCATCCTTGTTGAAGAAATCGCCCTGCAGGAGTTCTGTGCAGGTAGGTCTCTTGTCTGGGTCGATCTGCAAGCACTCCTGTCAAACCAGCGTGAACAGGAGGAGGTAAACACACCAGGAATTAAACAAAGGCTTTGGCGTGTCCAAGGGAGAGATCCTGCAGGATATGCAGCAACCCCTATGGCCCTGCTGAGTGCCCCCACCACCCTGGACTGGAGCTCTGGTGTCCTACAGCCCTCACCAAGCTGCCCACCCGAGCACAAGCACGGGGAGCTGAGAGAAAGGCACTTCAGCAGCCCTGCACTCAGCTGCACAAGGCCGAGGATGGGGAAACGGAGAAACATTCACAGGAAACAACCAGTTCATTACCGTGGCTAAATCCAGCGCGGCAGGAGGGAGCTTGGGATAGCGCTTCTCCAGGGATTCCAGCTCCTTCACCTCAGGCAACTTCATGCCAGCAAAGAGGGGGTTTTTATAGAATAACTCCTGTTGTCTTGGAATTAAGTTACCTGGAATCACGCAAACAAAAGTAACCACATGGAAAAATACGGGACAGTGAAACATCGAGAGGCTGAAATGCTGGGTGAGCACTGCAGTGAGGGCTACGGTCTGGGCTGTTATCTTCCCACCCATCAAAACAAAATCTGAGCCCTTCATTCCTGAGCGAGCACGAGGGGCCCTTCTTACCCAGGCACTTGGTGATATGGAAGAGCTGGTCAATGTCTGAGTCTCCAGGGAAAAGGGGCGCTCCTGTAAGCATTTCTGTTATCAGGGAGCCAATAGCCCACACGTCCACAGGCCTGGGGAGAAAAACCACCACCACCCCAGCTGAGCAACAGCTTCATCGATCCAAAGGCTGAGCCAGTAGCTGGAGCAGCCCCTCGGTGCTCCCACAGCCTTTCCCAGCTGGCAGGCCGGGCTCACCTGCCGTATTTGCTATCCCCCACCAGCAGCTCCGGGGCTCTGTACCAGCGGGTGGCCACGTAGTCCGTGTAAACTTCTCCAGAAGTTGCCAAGGGCCGGGCAAATCCGAAGTCGCAGAGTTTCACGACTCCCGACTGGGAAACCAGTATGTTTTCTGGCTTAATATCCCGATGGATTATCTGCACAGAGAAAAGCAAGTCAGGGAAGATTCCCTGTTTGTACATAGCAAACTGACTGGCTCAGCAGAAAGTGTAGCTTTCTGATATTCAAATTACAGGCAAACACAGAACCTCTCATTTCAGATGCATTTATTTTATGTATCTCATTTTCTCTTCAGACAAAGCTCTAAGTCTTTAAGTTCAAATATATATAAATACAAAAACATGCTTCTATTCTAACACGTATCTCTTACTTTCAGCTGCAGAGCTGATTTCTTGCACATACTTACATTATGGCTGTGACAAAAGGCAATTCCTCTCACAATCTGAAATAAGTATTTCCGAACTCTGTCGTAGTCCAGTCCACTGGGAGAGGCCTCGAGGTCATCGAGCACCGTGTGATCCACAAATTCAAACACCAGGTACCACCGCTTCTTCCTTTTACACACGTCCAGCAGGTTCACCAGATTCTCGTGTCTGAGTTGCTGTCATAAAACAGGGAATGTTTAGTGAGGGAAAACATTTATTTAGGGAAAACTATGAAGGGAAATTTAAAATTAAAAAAAAAAAATTGCAGATAATCTTTTTAACTGCAGCCCAGCTGGGACAGTACCAAAAAATTCAACTTGAATAAAAAGAGGAAGAAAAAGCAGCTGTGTTTCCTAGTTATTTTGCCATGGCGTTCCCAGCAGACAAGAATCCACCTCCAGTTTGTTACACATTTATCACACACCAACATAAAAGGCCATGCTACAGAGCACAGTTATTTATTAGCTGGAACCTTGCAGGGAAACATCACCGGAGGCTGCCCGGAGGCAGCACCAGAGCCCAGGGGTGTGACCCAGGGAGAAGCAAAAGGACTAGAGAACAGGGAATTGTAGGGGAATTCCTGCCAGTGCAGAGGCAGTGCCAGCCAACCTGCATCTGTGTCTGCCCAGATTTGTTAGAAGGTCTGACAAAAGAAGAACTTTTAAAGGATAATCAATAAGAGAAAAAGTTCTTTTCCCAAGAATGATTTAATCCCCCCATAGGAGACCTGAAGAGGTTTTGCTGTTTTCAGAAGCAATTAAATTTCTGCCCAAACTCGAGGGCAAAGAAAAAATTAAAACCAAAGATTCACGGGGAACAAGGGAAGGAACCAGAAAGAGACCGAACCTCCGTGCATTTATTTCCACTGTGAGAGGCCATCCTTCCTGAGCTGTACGTGCAACCATTCCCCTTGCTAAGATTCCATTCACCCAGGGGCACAGTTAATTCCCAACACTCCCGGGCGGTGCTCAGTAACTCAGTAACTCGGTGAGCCTGGCCAATGGAGCAGGCACAATCCAGGCTCACACAGATCCACCTCAAAAGGGTTTGAAGGGATCATGCTTGGAGCTGCTGGCTGTGTCTCAAGCTCCAGCACATACATTTCTATTAACTCTAATTCTGTAGCCCTTGCAGTAATGACAAATATCGCTCTTTTCCCCCTCCAGTGCACAGGAACTGTAAGCTAGCAGAATTAGGAAGAGACAAGAGGACCGGACACAGGTTTGTCACAGTATTCCCACTTCTGGAACACCCCATATCACAGGAGTAGCCTTGGATGCACTAGGAGTATAATGAGATTTTCCATCTTTTCTTCACACATCATCTGTGTCCCAATGTTTAAAACTCCCACATGCACAGGGACAATCACTGCACATGGGATAAGCCCTCCTGTGGGACCAGGACAGCTTCTCTGGACAAGCCACGCCAGTGCCTCACCACGCTCACGGGCAATCATTTGTTGCTAATATCCAATCAAAACCTTACTCTCTTTCAGTTTGGATCCACTCCCCCTTTGACCACAACACTGCCACCAGGCAAATCCCACGGCAAAGGACACGGTGCCAGCTGGAGGCTACACACGGTTCAGGGAATCTCGTAGGAATCCTCCTCCAGCCCCCTGCCTGCCAGGAAGGTGCCATGAACAAAAGGAAATAAAGGAAAGCTTTCCTAGAAGCGTTTCTCCGTCGTCAGGTGACAGCGGCAGCCCCCAGTCACACACCCAGGTCACCATTCACCCGCAGGCTTTAGAAAGGTCGGCGTTTGCTCTATTTCCAATAAATTCACAGCAGCAGCTCCCAGCAGGAGCCCGGCTCCCCTTCCCTGCGGAGCGCCACAACATCGGCACCCGGGACTCAGCCGGGACTGCGCCCGGGCCAAGGGAACAGCGGCTCCGCAAGGCCACGGCACCAAACGGAGCCGAGGCTCCCCCGACCGAGCACGGCTCGGCCACACGGATTCAAGCAGGGCCCGAGCGAGTCTCCTCCTCCGGGAATTGTTTTCGGTGACGCTCCGCACAGGCTGACCGAGGCTGAGCTGCGACACAAGTGAGGGAGCACGGAAGGGGTCCCGGCCAGCCTCACCTTGAGCAGTTTGATTTCCCTCAGGGCGATTTTCCTCACCGCCGCGTCGTCGTCGCTCTCCAGGAACTTCTTGACGGCCACGATCTGCCCGTTCTCCCGGTTCCTGCACTTGGTCACCACGCCGTAGCTGCCCTCCCCGACCAGCCCCAGCACCTGGTACTTGTCCATGGTGGCGGCGGAGGGCCCGGGCCCCGCGGCACGNGGGACGAGCCGGGACGAGCCGGGACGAGCCGGGACGAGCCGGGACGGGGGCACCGCGCACGGCGGCGCCGCCCGGCCCAACGCCCCGTTACCGCGGCAACGGCCCGCCGTAAAGCGCGGCCGCGCCGCGCCTGTCGCGAAAAGGCGTGTGGAGAGAGGCCTTGCCAAACATTTTAAGGACGAAGTGACACAAAAGATGCTTTCCTAAAGCCGCCAGGGCACGAAGAGCGAGCTAAGCAAACTCGTCTCTTGTGCGGTGGGCTGAGTGGGGTTAAATAGCCAGCCTGGATCCGTGCAATGGGTGTTCCCCATGCCAATGGATGTCGCCAAGGATAAGCCGTGAAAAAAGCCGAATAATTTGGTTTTAGATGTCTGTGCCAGTGGCCTTACCGTGCAGTTTATCTTACAGACTTGGCAGCGTCTGCACATGTTATTTGCAACTGAACATCATGTGTGAACCTGCTCCCTTTTAAGAGGAAGGAGAGCTGAAGCATCCCGGTGGGTTTACTCTCTCGGAGAGCTCAGCTAAGAATATATTCTTCTTAGTCCAGCATCCCATTGTTCTTTCCACCCAGTGGTGGATATAGCAATTCGTGATGGTTTTCTGCTAACACTGACTTCTCATGTTCTGGGCAGGGCACGCAAGGCAGGGCACGGCTAGCAAAACTCCACCAGGAACAAACTGCAGAAACAAAGGCATTCCACGCAGATATTCCCGGTATTCCCGCCTCAGTTTGTGGCCTCTATTTCACAGCTGAGGGTACTGTGGAAAAAAAAAAAAAGGTGTTTGATTTCTCGGAAGAAATGTATGAATACCTGATGAGCTGGAATACTGCAACATTTCCCTTTGGGAAAGGAGCAGCATGTACCTTTCCAAAACGCCAATTTCCTGGAAAACAGTGTAATGAGGAATCATATATCCCAAAAATGTTTTCTGGAACCTTCACTGTATTCCTCCTGAGTCACACTGATATGCATCACCTTCTGTCATTAATTCCTGGTTGCTTTCATATCTCCTTCACTCTCATTCTCTCTCCCTACATGCAATCACAGTAATGCACCTTTCCAGGCTGACCTCACATTTCCAGGGGAAGAAAAACATCGGAGTGTAGTTGGCAGTGATTAATGATATTCCTCCTACCTTCTACTGCTCATCACTGTTGTAGCAAGTAGCTCCTCTGGGTCCTGGCATCTGTCCTGTGCTGCTAATGGGGATCTGAGCTGGAATCCAATTAACTCTTCCACTGCTGAGATGCTTTTCGATCTGTTAAAAGAAAGGAGTAAATCACGTATTTGTAATGGCACAGTTGACTTACCATGGACAAGGGGGAACGGATTCAAATGGAAAGAGTAGGAAAAAGGCCCTCCCTGTGAGGGTGGAGAGCCCCTGGCACAAGTTACCCAGAGAAGCTGTGGCTGCCCCATCCCTGGAAGTGTGCAAGGCCAGGTTGGACGGGGCTTGGAGCAGTCTGGGATAATAGAAGGTGGGTGGGATAATAGCAGTGGGTGGGACTGGATGGGCTCTGAGGTCCCTTCAAGCCCAAACCATTCCGTTATTCCGTGATTCCACGGGTCAGTGTGGTGCTGTGATTCAAGAAGCCAGAGAGACCAAAGGATGTGAGGAACCTCGTTAAACCACACAGTGCCTGTGCTCCAGGCATTTCCAGCACCTCGATGGCACTGACCCAGTCCGGGCTAGCATAAATGGGGAGACACCCCTTTCCCCCTCTCCTAACAACAGGGACCTTGAACGCAATTCCTCTCCTTCGAAACGCCGGCGACGCTTTTTTTTTATCCTGCCCACGGGAAACCTGGAATATTTTCCTCCTTTTAGCACACGGGCCACGGCGGGGTGACCGCACCTCGCAGGGCCACGGGGGAAGCCGGGCTCGGGGCGGGATCCCGCCCGGCTGGGACGGTCCCGGCAAGGGGCGGGCTGATGTGGCCGATGATGCCGGTGCCAGGGG
>VWZN01020576.1:343596-379320 GCA_013396955.1 Regulus satrapa | reverse complement strand
GCCCGCCCCTGCGCAGCCATGAGGCTGTGCCGGCCCTTTGTTCCCGGGGGTCCGCGGCCGCCCCTCCCGACGGCCCGGGCGGCCTGAGCCCGCCGGGAGGGAGGAGGAGCCGATCCCCCCAGGATGCGATGGGGAACTGCTGGGCGCAGTGGTGCTGCGGGCTGTTCTTCCGGAGGGATCCCGGCCGGATCCAGCGCGGCGGAGGGTGAGCGGGAGCCGCGCTGCCCCTTTCCCCTCCCCGGGGCGGGGAGGTGCCGGGCCCGGCGGCTCCGCCTTCCCCGTGGGGCAGGAGGGGGTGACAGGTGGGGACGGGGTGCGGGGTCTGGGTGCGCCCCTGGCCCCTGGCCCGTTCCCTTCGGGATCGCAGCATCCCGGGCGGGTGCAGGCGCCGGGAGCCCGCCGGGCTCCGTGCGGTTTGTGCGGTCGGGGCGAATGCACTTCCAGGGTCAGCGGAATCCTCCTCAGCCCTGCCGGCGCTGGGGTTTTTCCGGCAGGAGATGCTTAGAGAGGTTTTTCAGGTCAGTTGCCAAAACCTGTGCAGGCGGCCGTGGTTGTGCGAAAGATGGAAAACCACCCGGTTTTCTGCAATGTGATCTCGTCTTCAGTGTGAGTCAGAGGCTGAGACGCTTGTTGGGATAAATCAGGAGCAGAATGGTTCAGATGAACTCATATGTATTGCAGAATGGTTCGGATGAATTCTTATCTCTTGGAAACGTGTGACAACCTGTTTCGTTCTGCCAGAACCAGTTCATGGGAAAGCGCTGCGTGAACATGAAAGGCTTGGGGTTTTTCCATAAACTGACCGGTATCGGATACCTACATATCACTTATTATTTTTGATGTGTTAGGACAGAAATCATTCTCAGCAGATATGTTGAGTATTTTACATGATGCAAGCTCGTGGCCTCTTACTTCACATCAGCTCTGGCAGGCCAGTCTCACCTTCTGAAAGGCCTTCCAGACAAGCTGCTTCTCAGAGACAGGGGTGAAAAACCAGGGCAGTGCATGTCGAGGATACCTGCTTGTATTTTTAGTACTGCACCAGAGGGGATGAGAACACCTCCAATGCCGACAGCTGGCACTGAAGTATCAGCGTGTTGTGCTTTGAGAACACCAGGCACTACTTGAAAGGTTCTTCCTGCACACGCGTGTCTCCCTGAATCTCCTCTGACAGGCCAATAACCCCTTTTTTTAGCAGGCAGGGTAGTGACAATCCCTGCATGTGTTAGTCCAGTACCAGGCTGTCCTTACCAGTGAAACAAGTCTTACTGCCTGCGGTTTTATTGTCCGGTTGTTCAGGTGTTGCACAACCTGCAGTGAAAGTCTCAGGCATATAAAATGTACAGAGAGCTGCTGGCCTGTGTTTCAGATCAGATTTGTTTTCCGGGTGTGGTGGTGGTGGTAGTTTACAGAGCAGTATCGAAGCGCCGAGGTTATTCTTCTTCCACTGAGCGAGGAGTTCTATTAAAACCAAAACTGTAAAATATGTCTTATTATAAAGTTTGCAAGTTAGATTGATACCAGAGTGTCCGAATTTGGCTATTTGTGGAACACCATAATGTAAAAATGTAGCTTATCAACTTAATGATTATTTTAATCACTCAGATCCTCCCCCCACCCCCCACCCCAGCTTCATTATTTTTAGATGCCCCAAGATTTGCCTGTAAAAATTAAACTCCTAATTAAACAAATACATATAGAGTTGTTAGTAAGTGTTTTAATATCCTGCAAGATTGTAAGTTGCCTTTGCTTGGAATTGTGTTTTATATATATGTATATCAATATATATGGATGGAGTATGTATATATATATATGTATGAAAAGTTAAATCTTGAACAGCTTCAGATCTTGGAAGATGAATCTGACTGCCTCTATAGGTCTTGTGACCTGTCAGCTGAACGGCTTTCTCTAGGGGCTATCCAACCAAAAGCATTCTCGAGTCTTAGAAAACAATGGAAAAGTAGAGCTTAAAGGAGAATTATAGAAGGTGTAAACCTTTTCCTAGGTTGCTGATACTTCACTTGAAGTTTTGTGTAAGGGTGAAATTGATGGGTCTTCTGTT
This sequence comes from Regulus satrapa, assembly GCA_013396955.1. Lineage (NCBI taxonomy): Eukaryota > Metazoa > Chordata > Aves > Passeriformes > Regulidae > Regulus > Regulus satrapa. Next base: position 377,258 of record VWZN01020576.1, on the reverse strand, counting down.
TGTGTCCCTAACGACATCCGGCTTCTGGCCTGAGAAATTCTGGGATTTATGGGCTCAAACTCTGGCAGAGAATCGGGTTTTCTGGGACTGTGTCCCTGTTCAGCAAGCAGCTGAAAGAGTAGCTCTTCCTAGAGCTGTAGGCATTGCTGTTGGGCCGTTTGTGATTACACTCAGGCAGCTTGCACTGCATTCAGTTCACTGTTCCGTTCTTGCAACTGAGCTGCCTGAAGCTCCAGTGTCTGGGAACTTGGAAGCAATTTACCTAAAGCCTGGTGCTGCAAACTGGAATTACACGTTTGTTAACAGCGCAGGTCGCCCTGGAACAATTTCCTGTTACAGTGCTCTTAAATGAGATTCTTAATGGTGTTGGCTCTTACACACCAAATTACAGAGAAGGGTAGCAGTGAAATTGCTCTAAATGCCACATGTCCCAATTATCCTTGTCATGTCGTGGCCTTTCTTCTCTGGTTTCACAGCAGTGAATTCTCTGGAAACGGTTCTTTAGTGGCAGGAAAGGTTGTGCAACAAGGAACCAGTGGGTAGTGCAACAAGTTGCCAGGGGAGACATTCCCTAAACTGGCTTCCAAAGCAAAATGAGATGGAGATGGAATACGGTATGGTTAAAATAATTCAGGCTGTGGCTGGTGCGTTGCTCTTGTTATTGTTAAAGTGAGTGTTGGTTGCAAGTGCTGGGCGATCTTTCGTGCAAGTATAGAAATCCCTGAGGCCCTGGGTTTTATTCCTTGTACCAGTCAGCACTTGCAACTGGAAACCCTGGTTTTTTAAACAGCTCGATGAAATGGATGTTGTACTGAGGAGTGTTTATGTTAGAACATTTTTCTGGACGGTGGCCAAACCTCCTTGGCTAGGTAAAAATGCATTCAGGTAACTTAATACTGTGTTGGGTTTTGTAGAGGACAGGGATAAGTGTCCTCTGTGAAAGAATTAAAATGAAATAGGAAGAAACCAATTCCCTGGATAAAATTGGAGCTGCTTTTTTTGGGTTTTTTTGTAGTTTAAAAGCATTGCCTTGACCTCGTATTGGATGTTTTTCTCTGAGGCTCAGGCTTCTGGATGTTAAAATAAAATGTACTGTTTAACACTTATGAGGTACAAGATTCCAGGAAAGAGTTAAGTGCCATGGTGAGCAACAGCATTTTCAGAAATTGCCTGGAACAATGTTTTTTCCAGGAAAAGTGTATTAAAGGGATTGCAGAACATGCTAATAGTCTATAAATGTCAAGTCCAGCATCCTGACAAATGATTTCATCTCACAAGGGTTTTTGTTTTTTCCCGGTTCTACAGAAGATGTTTACATGCTTTTGCCTCTCTCTGCTGTGCTAGTGATGCAGAGCTCCAGTTAATAAGTCAATGTATTAAATCCATGAAGATTTTGTTGTTCTTTTATATTCAACGTATTTTAAAATATATTTTAAATTCTCGAGCTCATTTACCTTCTGCTGTGTATTGAAAAGAGTCTTCTGCAGTCTTAACTGTAAACTTATTTTTCCAGATCCAAGTATTTTAGAACATGTTCAACAGGAGAACACTTCACTATAGAGGTGAGCACTTACATTTTTAGCTATTTAAGAAAAAGTAGGAAAAGCTGAATCCTAGCAATGCCTTTCTGCCAAGGGTAGTGTAAGGTTAACCAGGAATAACCTGGTTTACTTTCCCTGAGTGTTCCTGTGCTCGGGAAGTCCTGGACCAGCCAGATCACCCCCATTAGTGAGGATAACATCAATTATTGCAGTTCATGCTTTGGCTCTCGAGAAGGGGGTCAGATGTGTACGGCGGGGGAAATCTGTTTTGGTGCAGAACTTCCCGTGGGGAGAGAGCATTCCTGCCACAGAAATAGGCCAGGGAAAAGGAGGTGTTGTTCTTCTCCCAAATTTTAGGTCAATAAGGAGTCTTGCAGTAGGTACAGACCTCTGTGTCAGATGCACTGACTAGATTTAAGATTGCTGTTATGAAAACAGTACAGAGGATTTCTGTTTGCCTTTTTGTTTTGTTGTTTGTTTTTTTTTAATGGGACAGTTGAACTTCTGCTGGATGAGTTTGTGTGGCTTAGAATGCTTGTTTTTTAATTTGGACTCTTCTCCTTTTAGGAAAATGTAATGTTTAAGACAAGAAAGGTCCAACTCTAAAAATAAAATTCCTCTGAAAGTAGGGTTACAGTCCCACTGTTAGAATTGGAGTAGTGTTTTTACAAGACACATAAAATATGCAATCATATTTGTTGTATGTCTTTAGTGACTTGTTATACTGAATTGTAAAAAATATTTATTTCTTTTTCTCTGCAGTTTGAGAACCTGGTGGAAAGTGATGAGGTGAGTACCCGGGGCATCATGTGAAACCTGCTGGTACAATCCTTGAAAATGGTTCCAACATCTGAATCTTCCTCCTACTTTAAGCTGAATTGTAGACTTAAATCACAGGGGTTTTTTAATTTTCAGTTTCCCATACACTAAGAATATGAATTTAAGATTTTGGATAAAGATCTGAGAGATTAGTTTTGGGGAGTATGGGAAATAACCCATTAAGGGACTGGGCACTGTAGACTTTGGGGAAAAAGAAAAGGTGTGGGGGAAAAGTGTGTTTGGGAAGACTTAAAGGAGGATTTGCTCCCTGTATAACTCTTGCAGAAGACTCAGCAAGTGCCCTCAGTCTGAGAACAGAAATGGACCTGGGCTGCTTTGCTAAGGAAGAGCTCTCTTGGAAGTGCTCGGTCTTAACAAAAATCAGACTTTTCCTTTTTATTTATTTTAACAGGGAGAAAGCCCAGGAAGCAGTCACAGGTAAGACTTTGAGAGTGAGGGCCTCTCCTTCCATCTGCTGACCCACTGGGAATATTAAACAAAATGGACAGTAAGGGAAAAACAAAGGACAAAAACAACTAAGGAAAAAAAAGCGAGATTTGGACTGTCATGACGGTAATGGTTCTCCTCCAGCAGTTCTGTTAGCAGAGGTGGTTTTCAAAATAAGCTTTTGGTAAAGATATAAATAATATATATTGTGAGAGGGGGGAGAGACAGCACTGTCCTGAATAAGCTGGAACTTTCAGGAGGAACTGGCCGCAAGCACAGCCTGTTGGATCTGCGTTAAAGGACCGGTCAGGAAAGACCACACAAAAATGAGGGTTGTCATGCATGAACAATAGATGGAGCTTTTTTGTGTTTCTCCCGTGCTCCCAGGCCTCTGACTGAGGAAGAAATTGCAGACCTGAGGGACAGACACTACGACTCCATTGCTGAAAAGCAGAGGGTTGTTGATCTGAAGCTTCAGTCAGAGGTAAGTGGTTACACTGATGGTATAAATTGTTTTTCTTCCAGATATGTTAGGGTCAGCCATGGACACCAGGAAATTCCACTCACATGGAGTAATTGGGTTTTGTTCATCAGTTAGTATGTTTTAGTCTACAAGATGCACAAATTCCTTCTTTGTAATATCCTCTCAGCTGAAAAATTGAATGAATAGGCGGGTCTCTGATGAGGGTCTCTGAAATTTGACCCTTTTTTTAGCGCAAAACCAAATGGGGAATATTCTTGATTCAACTTTTCTTGTGCTGAATTTTCTCCAGAACTCTCTTAAGGAAAAAAGCACATAGTTAGTTATTCTGTTTTAGTGCTGCAGCAGTTAATGGGATATGATATGGAATACAATGTAGAATTTGAATGAACTTTAATCTAAATCGCCAATGAACTGTGGAACTGAAAACCTTTAAACCTTTCACTGTGCAGTTCATAATAAAATAGAAAAAGCATTATAGCAATTCACTAACAATAAATGTTTATTCAGTAGTACCTAAATTTCTCGGGCTGTTTGGTTGCGGGGAGGGAAGCTGTTAAATTCAATTAATGCTTTAGCTGCAGTCGATTTTGTTTTATTTTGATTTTCTAGCTGCTTTTCTTTTGCTTTCTCACACCTACAGCTTTATTACTAGGAAGATAGATAGGTTCTGCTTTTGTTAACCATTACTGTTTTGTTCATATACAGTTAGCCTTACAAGAGGAGAAGTTAAGACTAGAAGAGGAGGCTTTATATGCTGCACAGCGTGAAGCAGCCAGGGCAGCAAAGCAGAAAAAGCTCTTGGAGGTGAGGGGAAAAAGACCCCAATACATTTGAGAGCCTCTGTCCTGTTCCCATGTATGCAGACACCCCATGTACCTTTTCCCTCTCAGGAAACCTGACGAGGAGATGGCTTTGGCTTGTAGAGAAAGAAGAAGTACAGGATTTGAAAGTACAGCTGGTGGGAACAGCTGAAAATCACCATAATTGTTTGAAACAGCTTCTGTCGCCGAGTATAGATTTTGAATGAGTTATAATTTTAATCTATAATTAGCTTCACACTCTTCTTATATAATATGTAGAAGTTACTTGATCTTAAATGTGAAATGATCTGTGATGGCTTCTGGGTAAAAAAAAACCCTGAAATTAAGCACATGTTATGACATGACTTAGACTTGTAAAATGTACTTTATATATTTGTCTACTGTATTGTTTCTTATCTTTATGTTTTGTGTTGACCCTGCTTTGGAATTTTCATCTAATTTTTATGCCACTAAGTATAGCTCTCATTTCACATTTCTTTCTCTCCCCTCACCATTTGGTGTGGGAGGGTTAATTCTTTCTGACCTTTTTGCTTGCTTTTTTTTCTTACCACTTTTGATCTATAGAAGGCCAGCAAAAGTAGATTTTTTTTTAAAATGGCATCACGTGGTTTTTGTAGAAGTTCTGTGCAAGAAATGCTATATTTCTTGTCTTTCAGCATTTTTGATATGCACTTCTTTTAGCCAGGACCTAAGATAGAATGGATTATAGAGATTTTAATTTCCTCTTCATGTAAAATTAGTACCACTTATCTCCTGCTCAAACACCCTCCTCAAAACCCGTAAGGATTATAAGGATTTTAAGGAAGCATTTTTGTCCAGATATGCATCAAGCACTTAGCCCTTCTAGATAAACTGGAAGCTATTTTTGAATGCTTCACTCATCTCTCTGCTGTTTGTGGGCACAAATGGGAAAATGGCTTTTTCCTTGGAAGTATGGCCTCTTTTAAAGCTCATTTGGCTTGCTGATGTTGCCCTACTAAATGTCAGGGTCTGGAACAGCGGGGAATTTTAATATGTGTGTGTCCTGGAACTGGCAGTGCTGGATATTGGGATGTGACCTGGCAAAACGGAGAGATAATCTAAATTGGGTATTATGTGGGTATAGGAATCCTAAAAGAAAATCGTTGCATGTGTCAGTAATTGATTTTGACAGATTTGTTGACTGTGTTGTGCCAAATTTCTGTCTGTTCCTCTCTGTGTTCTTAATTCTTCTCACCTCTAACCGCCACAATGTGATATTTCTACTTTTACTTTTTTCTCTACACTCCCCATTTACTCATTTCGACCTGCAATTATTACTGTTAAAATATGCAAGATGCAAAGTGTGCCAGAAGACAAACCCACCATGATCTTGGGATTGAGAAACACTAGATGCAGTGCAGTTACCTCCCTACACCCAAAGCAAAGAGCAATTCTCAGATGAAGTTGACATTAGCAGAGTTATTAATACTTTTGGCCCTGCAAGGCAGCAGAGCTGTCATTAATATAGATGAAGCACTTAGTGCTGATGGAGACAGCCAGAGGAGATGGCAGTAGTGCTTTGCAAAAGGATAAAAGGATTTGTAGGAATTATTTACCTTGTAAATGGCAGGGTGGCCGTTCCTGGGCACGGAGCAAAGGAAATCAAACATCACCCAGGTGTTAGTTGTGCGTGGAAAATACTTTAAGAAGACAGGAGACAAGAGAAGTGCAGTCGTGACTGAGGTGGTGTCCACGTTTCTAAAAACTGATGGGTTTTTTTTTTTTGGGGGGTGCATAAAATAGAATTAAGTATTGAGAGCTCCGTTTTGAGTATTCAGCTTTTTCAACAATTCGCTTTTCTTGATAGCAACGTAGGCAGCACAGGATAACGCAGAGAGCACATGCTGTTAATAATGGAGAGTTCCAGAGGTAAGACACCAAATTTTATTTGTGATAAATGAGAGTGTTGACTGTTTGTACTCCTGTTCCTCATCTGGAAAGTCGGGGGGTGTTTTGGATTCACCCTGGTTATCACTGGAGTTATTAGATTGCTGCATACAGCGCTGCTCCCAGCTGCTAACAAATATTTACACACACAGAAAATCCAGTGGTTTATTTTCAAAAGGTGCTTGTATGTAAAATTTCAGCTAACATAAAAATATTTTTATTACTCCGGGCCCTGTTCTAAAAACCCAATAGAAATACACTCTTTAAATGGTTTATAGAGTCTGCCTGTTTCTTCACGAATATTCTTAATTATATTTATTTATTAAATGTTTTATGTGCTTATTTATAGCTTAAGTCTCTTCATTCCCACCTTCCGTGTTCAGTGGTGGTGATGGGAAAAACGAGCTAAAAAAAAAGTTGAGAAATTTACAGTGGAGTGGTGTTTGAGTTTTTTCTAAACTCACGCATGGAAGACAAGGGGCACAGGAGGAATTTACATATGGAAGCTGATATTTCATGAATATCTATGAATTTAGATATTCACAGCTGGAATAGAAGCTGTGAAAAATGAGTAGGAACTGGCCAGATTTTAAAAACAAAAGACTGTAGAAGCAAGGTTTGAATTCATTACTTTAAAAAATGAATTGAAAATTAAAGAGGTTTTATCTAAAGTGATGAAAAGAGGGGAAGAGTTGTTTTGAGCTAACTGATTTTTTTTTAAACTGAAAATACTAATAAAAATTGAGCAGAAGCACAGACTGGGAGAGGATGTGATGAATAGGAATAGAAAGGCATTTTGCAGGTGATTTTATAAAGAATTTAGTTTGGGGTTTATGTGCTTTGTAGCACAGAGCTGGGGGCATGTGGATTATCACATTTTTGATGGCACCCTTGGAGGTTTCTAAAGCTAAAAAGATTGGGCATTGTTCTTGCAGCTCTGTGGCAGAGGAAGATCTCGATCCTTTCCTAAGGAATACAAAATTCCAGTATGAAGCTTTCCGAAGTAGTAGTAAGTTCTGCCTTGCCTTTAGCACGTCTTTCAACGTTAAGGGACTCTGAGGGGCACAGAGTGCTGCTTCTTTTTCTACATAAACACAGATGATTCATAGTTTTATGTTTGCACAAATATAAAATGTGTATACACAGATCTGCGATTAAAAAATCTGATTTTTTTTTATCTGATGGATAAAAGATAGTGGCGAACATTTGTTGTAAAACCAGACCCTGTACTGAAGATGTAAATGTGTCTTTATAGCTTTTTAAACCCATCCCTTGGCAAAAGTTATTCGAATCACATTAATGCTTAATTGTTTTCCTAATGAAGTGCAAGAGAGAATTTGGTTGCCTATACTTAAAAATTCCACTAACAGATTAGAGGAAAACAATTTGATGAGTTTTTATCTGTAAGTTTTGGTGACAGTACATGACAAACACTGAGGTGAAGGACGGATGGCTGCGTTTCAGGAAATCCTGTGAGCAGTTCAGTTTTGGGGAGGCATGGGTTTGTTTGATTTATTTTCTTTTTTTTACAAGTCTTCACACAAGCTCAGCTCACAGCTTATTAAATTCCTTTCTAGTTCTAATTAGGCAATATCTCTGGGATATTGACTATTAATAAGCTACTGATTACTCTCTGAAGTGATGAAGTGCCTTTTCCAGCATTCCTGAGGTTTAAATGGCCACGAAGCACAATGAAAACTCCATATAAAATTTTACTTTTGCATGTTGAACCTGGAATTCAAGCGTATTTACAAATTAAAAATACATGATGGGTTGTTTTGTTTTTAACTAGGACTTTCATCTGATGCCACAGTGCTGACACCCAACACAGAGAGCAGTTGTGACTTGATGACCAAAACCAAATCAGTGAGTGGGAACGATGACAGCACCTCCTTGGATTTAGAGTGGGAAGATGAAGAAGGTATTTATTTGCATTTCAGCTTCCTCCTGAACTCAAAAGTTAAAAGATGTTGACAGTTGAAGCTATGTTCACTGTCAATTTGTTTTTTCAAAAGGGAAGGTGATTTAAAACTTATTTCTGATGGAACTTTGGACAAATTTGGAATGGTTAAACTGTAAATTATCTTTACCAAAAACATTCCTTATTTTGATAAATTTGGAGGTAGCCCTAATAAATTAATTCATTTCTTTGGATACTCCAGTAAATAAATGAATTATTTTCCCTGCATTTTGTGGAACTAACTTGTAAACTCCTGATGAAAGTAATGGCAAAGAAATGCTGCCCTCTTGTGAGCCAGGAGCAGAAGGAAGAGCTTCTTCTGCCTTTTAAAATGTGGAAGTTGGTCAGGAGTCTGACTGAAATATTTTGGGAAAAATCCTTTTTACTTGTACTGCAACATTCACTGGGAACTTAGATCTGCATTCCAAGGAGTATCCCAGCTATCCTCATTAGAGATGTTAGAGGTGTGTTCTGTATTTCCTCACTGTTACCAATATTTTTTATTTCTATTTCAGTATTTTCTAGTCAATATTTTCTCTTTTATCGCTAGGCCTGCAAAAGCTCTTAGTTGAGACCTTGACTATTGAAAGGCTCTCCAAAAATATGCAGTTTTTTTTTTCTTTTAGCCAGTCAGTAGGTGGGTTTTTCCCCCCCCAAGAACGTCTCTAATTACTGACAAACCCATAAACTCTTAGATGCCTTTGGGCATTTTCCTGAACCACATTTTCCCTCATTTTGTGTGGAATTAAATATCCCTTTCCAGACAAGCCCAAGACCTTTCCTAGACCGGTTGAATCCGCTGTCTATCCAAATCCTACCTTTGCACCTTGTAGCAGGAAGGCGAAAGCGAGATGAAAACTGACAGGGATGCGTTTCTCACGCTCGTGTCGTTCCGTGCCAGGCATGAACAGGATGATCCCAGTCAGGGAGCGCTCCAAGACGGAGGAGGACATCCTGCGGGCAGCGCTGAAACTCAACAGCAGGAAGACGGGGAGCCACCCGGCCTCAGCCTCCGACGATTCCAACGGGCTGGAGTGGGAGAATGACTTTGTCAGCGCTGAGATGGACGACAACGGCAACTCCGAGTACGCCGGCTTCGTCAACCCCGTGCTGGAACTGTCGGCCTCGGACGTCAGGCTGTCGGATTGCGAGCCCCAGGACAGATAGTGATGATATCTGCAGGGCCCCTGCCCCCTGTGACCGAGGGCTGGAGAGGGAAGCGGGATGGACGGAGGCCAGTTTGCTCTTCGGTAGCCCCCGCGCTTCCCTTTCTCCGACGCGCGGATCGGCGAGGAAGACTTTGCTGTCTGAATGGATTTGGAACTAAGTGCAATTTTATCATCTACCTTCTCCACTTTTGTGAAAACTGGGATGGTTCTGCTGTGTATATTTCTGGATATCTGGATTTAATATGAAATTATCTGCACTAATTGAAGCTTCATAGCTTGACTTATCTATATTTTAACTTGCCTTTTTTTTTTTCTGGATGATGTTTCTATTGATTTAGGTTTAAAATTCATCATTGGCCTAATATTTATCTCAGAAACAGTCTTGTATAATTTATTTAATACTTGAAGATAGAGAAATAATTTTAAAGTATTTTTATTTCCGATCTGTGCTTTTTGACTTGCTCTTCAGCTGTTTAGAGGGTGCAAAAGTAAGAGCTGCAAAACCAATTTGACACATGGCAAATTGCAGATTTTCCCCTGTCTACCTTACAGTTCTCCTAGTCTTCTGTTGTCCTTTTTCCATTTACTTTATTTTTTAAATTACTTTATGCTAAGCACAGTTAACCTCAATGAACATAGTAAAACCCATCAGGTTAGGTAAGATATTGTCTTGTATAATATGCCAGACTTAGTAAGCGTGTGCTAGATAGAAAAATAAAAGTTCTCTATGTGTCAATGAAATGGGAATTTTAACCAGTGAAGAACTGGGAGGACCAAAGTCTTGTTTTCCCAGCCCCGCTGAACAGACCAACATCTGTTGCTACATGGTCCTTCAAATTCTTCAGCTGTGGAAAATTTAAAATTCCACTGGGCCAAAACAGTTATGGAAAAGCAACATTCAGTGAGCAAACTGAGGGAGAGATGTTGGCTCTGCTGCTGGGGTGGGAAGAACAAGAACCTAAAGACTGAATTTCTATATCTGCATTTTGAAAAGAAGAAAAATTCATGCTTTAACAGTGTGTTAAAGTGCTCTGCCTTCCCTGTGCCTCTAAAGTAGATGGTTAATCCTGCTAATACGGGCTGAAATCCAAGGAGGTGTTCAGTGACTGCACCACTGGTGTCCTGTGCTGAGTGGTCTCCCCTGGTATTCTATGTAAATCTTACTTTTTAATAAAAGAGAACCTGCAAAATAACTTGCAGATCTCAAGCTTTCCCCAAAGTTTCAAAGTAAAGCCATTCTACTCTGCCATTATTTTTGTGTAGCTGTCTCGTTTCTCCACGGAAAAAGGGTGACAGGAGGTTTAACTTTGATCTGGAGTAAAAGGAACGTGTTGTGATAAGTAATGAGTGACCTGCACTGTCATCATCGGAACTGAATTTGTTGATGAAAGTTGTCTCACGGGTTTAGATCACCTGAAACTATTTGGAATATTTGGATCATTCCAGTGTGGATAAGGAATAAAAATACTGCACACTGGGATTAAATATGTACAGATAACCTGAGAAAACTGATAAATCCTGTTGCTAACATTCCATCTTTTCATTTCAGTCGTAGCTACGTCACTGAAAATAATTTTAACACCGTTATTTATAGTTGCAGTACTCGTAATGAGCTTTAAAGATGTGTACACATCAAATGTATATTTTGAGTTTGGCCTGAGATACTGCTGTGTGACTTCTCCTGGATACTTCTTTGTACAATATATTCCTACTGGAAGGAAGGAAGGCAACTTCCTCAACATGTAAATAACATGTTTTTTACCTGCTGAAACTGTCACCTCCCCTGCACCGGTCACTGCTTCTCCTGGCCAGTGAACACGAGGTGACCTTGTCCTGACCATGCCTTGAGGAAGTCAATTAGCTGACAGTCCTGCCCTTAGGATGAACAAGCACTTAGGAAAAAGGAGGCTGACTCCAGCTTTTTCTGTGATGGGCATGTCCTGTAGCCATGGTTAATTTGCAGTGCTCAGAGCACCACGCTGAGTGACTTTGAAGTGATGCTCCATCTCTGTGGATATTTGAGAAATTGAGAGATTCTATAAACAGCTCGTGTGGAACAATTCAAGGGTACTGTAAAACGCGTATCTGTACAAATTTAAAAGTCATTAAAATTCTCAGCAAGTCTCATATTGGGCAGTGTTGTATCTGTTGCTAGGTTTGTGGCAGCCATGTCAGAGCCCTGCTGAATCCCACAGTGTCCCTTTTGGGGACCTGTTGCTTTGGAAGGGAAGCTCTAAACAAGCTGCAATAACAGAAGACCTGAGGAATTTGGAGCATGGAGTCCTTCTGTTGGAAACAAACAGCTGTACCCTCCCACTTCAAAGGTAAAATAACCTTCCTTGTGTAAATTACCTTCTGCTGGTTGGATCCATGTAGTGATAGGAGACAACTCATTTTTTAATGTGTGTTTTACATGGTTGATTCATACCTTAGGTAAATACAGCCGTGCAAGTGATGGTTGTTTGGAAACCACAGCCTTGTTCCAAGAGTGGAAAACGTGACAACAAATTTTGTCAAGGACGAGGTGGACAGACAAATCCTACATAAGCCAGTCTTGGAATTTCATTGCCTCTCCCATGACTTTCTCTCGCTTGTGGTTGGTTGCCTGAATCTCAGCTGTTCCTCGCCTCAGTTATAATTATGGTTTTCTTGGAATGATTAATGCTGAAATGCATCCTAATATTTAGGCATGATAAAATGGGTAACTCCTTCCTAGTGTCTTTTTCAAGCAAACTAGGATACTTGACAAGATAAAAAAGCCAAATACCAATGAAAAGCTGAGTGCCTGGCAGAGAAAAACTTGACTGAAACAATCTGAGAAATACATAAAAGATAAGAAAATTATTAGAGATTTGGGTGGAGGAGTAGAAGTAGAAAACTTTCTGAAAGTGTTTAAGTAAATTGTTACTTTGGAGCAACAGCACTTTTGGAAAGCCCAGAATAGTGCCAGTGGCAGTCTCTTACCTGGATGGTCCTGGAAATAACTTTATTCTCCAAAAATTCTTTTAAGACTGCAGCTGTATAATAGAGCAAATTCTTACTAGGGAACAAAATGCTTTTATTACAAAATGAATGTGGATTTTTATAGACCATGATCATTGACGCTACATGTTTGTCTAGATCACAAGCAAAAGTAGTTAACTTGCAAAAAATATATATATGTTAATTAAATAAGTAAAAATAAAAAATAAACCTTGCTTTGATGCGAATATAAACATAAACTTAAAAAGACAAAGTGTTTCTAAGTTGCAAAATCTGTGAAGTTACAACCTAGGCTTGCAAATACTGTTTGAAATTCGGTGTGCAAAGCAAAGCACAAACCATAATATGTAACAAGACACTGTGTCACCCCTTGGCTGGGACCAAAAGCCTGCTGTGCATGCTCTGCATTAATGCCTGTGAAATATCCCTTCAAGGCACGTAGCCACGGTTCTGGGACTGAACCTGCTGCCATGGCTTTGAGTCTCCCACACCTTTCCGGGCATCAGAGAGCCCTTAGGCCTCAGTGCAGGCAGTGGCAGGAATCCATCTCTGTGGAACAGTGTTCTTTGGTGCTGAAAACACCCAGAAGGCTGATGTGCAGCAGTCAGTGAGCACCCCCAAGAGCACTGGGCTGAGGTGAGAGCCGTCCACGTCGGAAGCTGTGCAGGCCACAGAACCTGATCCAGCCTCCTCCTCCCCGCTAGCACAGCTCATTTTCATCAATCTCTGTGGGGCTTTTGCCTTGGGAAAGAAAAAAGGAAGGAGAAATGCCATTCTCGGGTATAGGCTGCAGGGATGGCAGGCACCTTTCCTGTAAGATCGGCGCTTCAGCCAAGTATAACTGAGTCTCAAAATAATCCACAGACTCCCCTTCTTGAATCTCTGCTAGGATCTGGTAGTCCCCAAAAGAGATGATGCACTTCCAGGGCAGGTCGATTTTGTTCAAGTGACCCAGTTCCGTTTGGTTGACGGTCAGTTTTGTTTTCTTGCTCAAGTTCTTGATCTCGAAGCCGTGTTCGGAGCTGTGGAGCTTCCTGTAGAACTGCAGGGAGAACTGGATCCGGGAGACGCGCGTGTCCATCAGGCTGTAGCGGCAGGCGCTGGAATCGCGGCCGAACTTGGCCGCCTCGTCTGCCCTGATCTGCTCGCGCTTGCAGAAATTCAGGCAGCGGAACATCATCTTCTCATCCTGGCCAGGGTGGTAAAAGGTCAGGTGGAGGCACGTCACCGTTTCTTCCGTCTCGGCTTCCTCGAAAGAGTTCATGGTGAGAAGAGTCCTCAGAAGAAGAAGATGGTGAGATCCCGGCGCGGAATCACTGTGGAAGCGAACGAACTGGTCTCAGCGTGGCACTGAAGTACTCCCCGTGCTGCTCTGCACCCACTGAGCAGAGCTTCCAGATAACTGGCTGACAATAAATATTTGCAATATTTAAAAGCACGGGGACAGGAGTTCAGAAGCCACGACTGACCATTGCTGCCCACAAGCTCTTTGCGAGGATCTCACAGGCAGATTTATCTTTGCAAGATAAATGTGTCATTTGGCAGTAAGGTTTACTTGATAGATTTAAAATGGAGTTCAACAGTACTGGCTGGGCCTGTGTGCTCTGCTCTCGGTGTGTCCTGTGGCTGGAAGGTATCAAAATGACTTTTACCAACAGTCTGCCTGTAGGCAGTGGTAATTCAAATAGGTAAAAAGAACTCCTTTGGCTCTTGGGTCCAAAATTACCTCCTGCATGGAAAAAGTGTTTAGAAGTGACTGCTGTGACAGCATAAAAAGTGAATGCAAAAGCTGAACTATCCATGAGACCTAAAAGAGGAATTGTTACCATCTCTAGCAATTTCCCCATTGTCTGTTGGAAAATCCCAGCTCTCTGCTGCTGCAGAAGTGCTAAAAAAAAAAAGACTTTTCTTGGGTTTGGTAGTTTTGTGTTCTTTTTTTAAGTTCATTACATGCAGCACATACTTATGAAATAAATTCAGTTCTAAAGCCTGAGCGACTGCAGTGCATCCTAATAAAACCTGAGACAGCTCAGGAAGGGCCGTCATCTGGTTCTCTAAATAATGCCAGTGTCTTCCCACACTAAATACTGAGTCTTGAGAAGAAAAGTCTTGCTATTTGAAAGTAGAAACCAGCGAGTTCCCAATTACTCACCAGAGAAACATGTGAGCAGCCATTTAACTGGTATCACACAGTGCAGATGTTTCTACATCCAGATGGCAGTAAACTTCCAACGCGTCTCACACAGACCTGGAGCTCACCAGCTCCATTCAGAGCTTATGAGGAGGTGAATGAATCATCACTGCAGTTAAATGATGATTGTGTTTTGTGATGTTGGAGTTGACTTGTTTTTTTACACACTGCACAAATCACCAAGCATAGTGAATGGTGTATCAGTGCATCATTTTCTGTGTGAAAGCTCAAAAGTGCTCCCTTTGCACCTTTAACACAAAACCAACCACAGTTCTGACACGGTAGCGCAGCAACCTCAGCTTGGTTCCTGAAGTAGGCTGAAACAGCACAGATGATGACTGAAATACAGACTTTCCAGCAGAGCTCGCTTTAAAACAAGCTAGGAAATATCATCTGTGCTTTTGGCAGGAGTACAGACAGACACCCTGATAGCAGGTTACTCCTTCGCCATCTGTGAGCCAAGCGGTGGTGGCACCATTATCAATCCCTCCTCCTTGCAGATTCCCCAGCTCTGGGGGAATAGAATATCTGCTGGAAGCAGCTGTGAGCCAGGAGGGACTGCTCCTGTGTCCCCTTCTGCCCTTCTTTATTTTGCACCAGTAAGGGGTGCAAATATTACAACGGGGTCATCTTGGTGAAGGGGAAAACCACTGAGCACTTTCACTTTGTTTACAGTTCAGCCCACAGAGACGCTTCTGTGCCTCGTGACTTTAGTTCACGTTAGTGAGTTTTACAAATTAATTAAGAAAGAATAGCCACCCATGGCTTCGGCAGCACCCACTGCTGAACCCGGATCTCGGCAGCTCCCACAGACCCCGCTTGAGATCCAGGATCACCTCGGGCATCCCCCGAACCGGCTGCCCAGTCCTTAAAGGTTCATCGAGCATACTGAATATTCTTTCACGCAAAGCCTAAAGGAGTTTCTACTTACTAGGGTGTATTGGCCAGGAGAAAGAAACTTTCTGTAGTTTTCTCCCGCAGCTCTATGGCAGCCGCTGTCCTGCTGCTGTCCGTGCCTTCCCCGGAGTCAAACCGATGCCGACCTCACCTCATCCTCTCTCCTAGGGCGAGTGCCATTATCCTCGCTTCCAGAGGCAGGAGAACAACGCAGACCCTAGGAATATGGGCTCCGGCTCCCGGAGCAGGCTCGGTGCCACCTCCCCACCCCACAGCACGGCGAGTTCGGGATCTCCCGACCGCCGCCTCCATGGGAGCTGCCCGGCGACATCCCGCTCTGCCCGCCGACCTATCCCGCCCCCTTCCTTCCTTCCTTCCCCTCACGTCCGGCCCGGCCGCCTCCTCACCTGCCGGGAGCGGGGCCCCGGCACCTGCCGAGGGCTCCGGCGGCTCCTCACGCCCGCTAATTCCTGCGGGAGCCGGCGGGAAGCGCTGGGGCGGGAGGAGCTGAGGCGGGAGGAGCTGGGGCGGGTGGTGCTGAGGCGGGAGGCGCTGAGGGCGCCGCGGGCCGGAAGTAGAACTGCTTTTAAAATGAAGGGGGGGAAAAAAAATTAAATTATTTATTACGGTGAATAACTCTAAAGGAATAACCACAGGTCTGTCGGAGGTTTACAGGGCCATCTGAACATGTGTTCGGAGCCGTGTCAGGGGTCACAAATTCACGGGCTCAGCTGTCAGACAAAATAATTTTGGTTTTACCCCCCAAATGAACGGTTTGAGGAGTGAAACACTTTGGTGAGCGGTGCATTATGAGCATAGCAGTTGACCTGCTGATGTTCTTAAGTTGATTATTTTGAAATATTTGATTGTTTGCTTTAAGCAACCGCAGTTCAGTTTCATTGCACCGCCTTTGGGAAATAACCTGATCTTTCCTCGGCCGATGGTCTAAACTGATCTGAAAACTTCTCCCTTATTTTTACTTCTCTTTCTTTCCCCCTTTTACAAATCCTGAGAGAGCCCTGGATTCTTCTTTATCCAGCGGCTTGGTTTTTCATATTCATCATATTCATCTGTATTACTCCCCAGCACAGGACAAGTGGCAAAACAAACCTGTTCCTTTCCAATCCGGATCCCAAATGTTCCGTGTCCTCTCTTCCCTTCCCTGTGCCTGTACAGCGCTGGGACTGGCGAGTAAGTACTGAGGGCTTGATTGCTTTGGCACGGGTGGTGAAATAATCTGTTGGTTCATAGAAACAGTTTTTCACATGTGGGTTCTTTTTATATCTTCAGCAAACAGGTAAATGACTTGAGGGCTGATAAGTTCCTTTGTAGTTTTTGTGGAATATCTGTGTGCAGTCTAATACAGTTGTTCCATGGGCTCTTCTCTCTGACATCAGAAAGAAAAAAAAAAAAAAAAAAAGGAAAAAAAAAAGGAATAAACTGTGTTTTGCAAGAAGCTGTGTTAAAAAGCAGAGAAGGAAAACAGATTGTCCCAATTTTGTTCCACAAATGAGGGCCTTTTTTACACTAGGCAGGGCTGGGCCTGTTTGCTCATGCACAAGAAAAATACTTTGCTGCCCTCTGGAAAGCCAGAATTGTGCAACCCTGTTATTTATTGCATCTGTTGATGGTTATAATTCCTGTCAGCCCTTTGTTTCCGGAAACAGCCTGAGTCCCAGGTCATGAGACTTTTCTGATAGGATTGATACTTGTATCTATTGAGGTAAGGACCTTTCCTTTTTTCCCTAGGTTTGGGTAAGGTCACATTAGGGGCATATTCCTATATTGTTTTATGATTTAAGTATAGCTCTGTGTGATTTTGTACAGGGGAGGGCAGGAACTGGATTTACAGCTTCTCTCTTCAACAATTTTCCAGTCAGTTGAAACGCTGCCAGCTTCAGGCAAACAGCTCCAAGTTTGCCTTTTATGAGGAAAAAAAATGCAGGCACTCTGTGCCTGTGGGGTTTTTGGGTGATCATCCTGCTAAAATTGTTCTGTGTTGTAGTAGAGGTCATTCTAATATTTCAAAAACTTCTTCTTTTAGTTGACATTTCTTCAGTTGAAAGCAAAGCTGAAAATAAATGTGTTGTTTGGGCTAATTTAGTATTTTTTAGGCTGGAAGACTGAGGTGGTTTTGGCGTGGCTGTGATGGTGCGTTGTCCTTCTGACAACTGATTCCTGTAACTCCAGAGCCTTCACAGGCAAATCCGGGAAATGGAAAAATGCAAGGAATTTTTATATTGCTTTCAGTCATAATTGGCTTAGGAGTCAGTGAGGGAAAATGTGTTTCTTTCTCCCTCTGAGATGTTCATGGTAGGTCAGAAGAGTTATAGAAAGTATGGTTTCTTAATCATCTTACTCATCTGACTGGTTATGAGTTGGGAATGCTGTGATGACATTTCTTGGACACTTGGGGAAAATGCCCTTTATAGTTCTGTCTCTGTTATGGCATAAATGCCTTCCTGTGGACATTTGAGACCAGCAGCAGTCCAGACCAGTCTGAAACTTTCTTCTTGTCTCTGCTATTTCAATTGTCATGATGAAAGTATCCTCCCCTTGCAGAGTCAATAGGAAGTCTGGCCTGATTTCTGCTGTGCTGAGATTTCCACAGTTCTGTCCCTCCTTCCTAAGGTCAGATTTTGCACCTGATTATCAAAACTGCCGACGCGGTGCTCGGATTTGCCAGTGGGTTCAGGTGTAAAGGGTGACAACACCTGTAAATGTTGTGTGTACGTATAATTCCTGTTTCTCCACAGCCCTCTCTGTATCCCAGGTGCGTCACCCGAGGCACATGAGCCCTGTTTGCTGGCTTTCCCTGGCCTTAAATACCTCACTCATATCTTGTCACCTGTCACGTGGGCCTGGGCACAATGCTGCTGTCCCCGCCCTGTCCCAGGGCTTGCTCTCCCGGGATGGCACAGGGGTGACCCGAAACCCTCCTTCGGGGACCTATGGAGTCACTGAGGAGGAGATGAGTGAGAGCTGATTGATTTAGAGCCATAAACCCCAGGCTGCTCACAGGCCTTTTCTCATTCCAAACCACCCAAGCACTCAGAGCACAGGAGTGGGAGCCAGTAGATGGCAATGTGTGACCGGACATGAGAAGACAACATTCATTTTGGGGGATTTTTGTGTTTTGTGGTCATTAGTTGTTGGTTTGTGGTTTGGTTGGTTTTTGGTTGGTTTTTTTTTTTTTCCTTTTTCTTTATTTTTTGTTTGAAGTCATAAATTCCATTTTGCTAGTGCAAGAGTTGTCGAGGTACTTGTAAGTTAATGGTAATAATGGCAGCGACAACTTCCAAGAGTTGGGAAAGGCCTAATGGAGTATGCAACAACTTGTAGTGAGGTTCTGGAATGAGTTGTTGTTACTGTACAGGAACCGAGTGCCTCGTGTTCAAACAGAAAAGAGATAGGCCCTTCTCAAAGAGAGGTGCACTCCAGAGATATCCCATTGTATTCCACTGGATGTCAGTGTGAGAGGGAGGAGAGATGCATGGAGAGGACGTGTGCTCACTGAAGTTTTAGCTCCCAGTGCCAAGAACAGCTCCACTCCATAAACAGAGAGGAGATCTTCCAAAGGAAGAAGATAGAACACAGTTCCCTCTGTTTCTTTGCTCCTTGTTAACTCAGGAAAAAGAACTCTTCCCCTTCTCTTTTCTTCTCATCTGACCCCTTTTTCTTTATGAGGAAACTCTCCCTGACTACTGAGGAAAAATATTCCTGACAAGATGGACTTTGTTTATGTAACTTTCCAAGTTCTCATTTTCGTTCTACATCATGAACTGCCCTCGGTCCTACTTTAGACACTCTCTGGGTTCTCCCTCTCTCTTCCTTCTCAGTTGCTCTTCCATTTTCCTGTTCCTTCCGCTGGCTGCTGTTCTTCCCTCTCACCATTCTTCTGATTATTTTTCCTATTCCCTCTGCTGCTCCCTCCACCTTTTGTTTTTTTAATTTTCTCTGGACTCTTTTTCCCTCTGCTTCAGAGGAAACAATAATTTGTGTGGCTGTTTTGATAGTGAAGAATTCAACGTTGCCTTCACCAGTCCCCACATTTTACTGTGGAGGCTGAATCCACTCTCCTTGTCCGGTTTGACCCCATTCAGACAAAAAAAATTTCATGTACACAGTGCAGGCTGAGCAGAGCCAACCTTTCCAGTTCCCTTCATTCAACAAAGAAAGTAATTTTGAACAGTTAAAGATAATATAAGCTGTATTTTGCTGACATGTAGCAGGCCCAGAGAATATAGTGATCTTTTTGTTGTTTTGTATTTTTTGCCCTTTCAATTTGTATAGACGTGAAGGTGTTGATGATTCCACATGGTGTGGCAACACAAACACAGTTCCATTATCTCAGTTTATAGCATTCAAGGGCACCCAGCTGTGAGCAATGCAGCCTTACAGGTACATACATGACCGTTTCTTTTTCTTTCAAAGGTAGATATGTCTGTGTCCCAGACTACTCAAGCAGCTTCCTTCCTACTCAGGGAAGCAGGTGTGTGGTTCACCCTCACCTTTGATTGTTCTGGAAGCCCTGCCTTGGAGCAGTTGCTGTTGAGGTTTAGGAAAAAAGGATTTTTATTACTGTAGGCACATAAATTGGCACTGAGGGGTGGTGAAGGCAGCTGGGTGTCTCTTCCTTGTTTGCAGCCCCTTGCCTGGGACTCCGGTCTGCCCCCGGCAGAAACTCCTGGTGGTGGAAACAGCGGGATTTCACAGCACAGGGAGCATTGGTTTATGGCTCTGTGTATGGTCTCACAAGGGAACACTGTTCAATAGGCTTCAAAGTGATTCAGGCCTGGCATAACCGTGGCTGTGGCCACATGTAATATAGCCTGTAGCTCTTTAAAGAGGATTAGCCTTAGATCAGGGACAGCATTCATTGCTGGATTTCATGTAAAGTAGAATATGCTAATGAAATGGAAATGTCTACGGCAAACATTGCATAATATTGGGAACCTCAAAACTGAGCATTGTGTCTTGATATCTCTGCTGGGAGCCAAACTTTCATATTCTGGTCGTTGTTTTGAGAAAAACTGAAGTTTACAGTATCAGCACAAGCTCTCTGTAATAAATCAAGATCTAGTTTGCAGTTTTACCAGAAAAGTTAAAAGATAGCGACAAGCACTCAAAGGTAACTTTCCACACATTGTTGTGCTTTAATGATGTTGTAGTTCTCCAACAGAGACAAAACCCACCACAACTTAAAATATCATAATTTGGGTTTTCTGCAGTAGACATAGGCTTTCTTTGATCCTGTGTTCTCTTCCCATCTGTCCATCCATTGCTTTAAACACCATTTTTGGGTTTACTGGAGTTCCAGCCTCAGTCCCACAGAGACACAGTGTTTCTGACTTGCTTTTCTGAGCCATTTCACCTTTTAAGGCATTTTCTGCCTGTGCATCCACCTCCACCAGCAGCCCAGTACACTTCATTAGGCTCTCCTGTTTCAGTTTCACGCCAGTCTTCAGAATGCCTGTTGTACAGATGTAAAAAAAAAAAATCTACCGGACTTCAAGGTGGCCCATGATTCCAACTGCCTGGGTCAAGGTGTTGTGAAGGGTTTTATTTACAGATGTCATGGACATCTCTCAGAAAATCATTTCAGTGGGAGCCCTGGGCAGTCACCATCCACTTCTCAGCACCTCAGTTGTGTTGTTGCCTGTCAAGGAACCCATTCTGATTTTTAGGCTTCACAGGACATTTTTGCCCCTGATCCGAAGCTGCCTCTGTGCCCTGCCCTTGGAATTATTAAGACCTGCTCCCACAAGGAATTCCCGTGAGCTCCATCTCACCAGCCTGGCCGTGTGTGTGTCTGTGGCCTGGGGTTTGGTGCCACCAACGCCAAATATAAAACACAGCGTGATGGACGTTAAATACCTCGATGGACTGTTCTGCCTTTGTGCACTTGAAGTGCCTCATCTCAGTCTACTGGGGCATAAAAGTGCAAAGAAAGCCTTTGGGAAGAGGGTCCTTCTGGCTGCACTTCCAAAACGTGTGCTTTCATTGCTTAGTCGTTTTTTCTTTCCCTGCGGCTCCATATCTCAGGATTTTGTTGTTCTGGGATTTATTTTCTATGCTTTGGGTTTTTTTTTTTTTTTTTTTTTGGTTTGGTTTGGGGTTTTTTTTTTTTTTTTTTTTTTTTTTTTTTTTTTTTTTTTTGGTTTNTTTTTTTTTTTCATTTTGCTGTTTGGAAGGTTTGGTTTTTTTTCTGCAGACGTGGAGGGTGGTGATACATATTCATGAAAGAGAAGTCTTTCCAGCCCCTGCCTGTGCTGACAAAGACTTAGCTGTTTCACACAGCAAGCTGACTGGAATTGTGTGGGGCCTGCCTGACCAGATTAGAGCAAACAGCCAGCTTATTCCTCCAGTCGTCAGGCCTCCCCTTCCTAACAATTTCCCCAATTGTCATTTTGACAAGGCTGTCATTAGGTGATGGCTTCTTTTGGCCATTTTCAGATAAAGATAATTTCCTTAACTTCCATTTTATTTGACAACAAGTAGTTTGGGAGAGAAAGGAAGTGCTTCAGTAGTTTATGGATTAAGGGTTTGTCACTTCAAAGACATCTTTGATCTAAAAATATGTGCTGTACCAAATTCATTATGCCTTTTTTTCTTCTTTTTTTTTTTTTTTTAGAACTTTTTAATTTATTGATCTGCCCCTCAATTATTCCCCCCCCTTTTTTTTTTTTTTTTTTTTTCTTTTTTTTTTTTTTTTTTTTTTTTTTTCTCCCCCCCATTTTTCCCCCCCCCTTTTTTTTTTTTTTTTTTCTTTTTTTTTTTTTTTTTTTTTTTTTTTTTTTTTTTTTTAACATCCCCTGGCAGTATTTGGGATAGTAATGGTGAGGGAAAAGCACCCAAGTGGCCTCTCTGAAAAGTCATGACCAGGGCGAAACAACAGGTGCTTTTGTTTCATACTCTGCCTTTAGCCAGAGGTCCTGCCTGCTCCTGCCACGGCAGCTCCTTTCAAAACTGGGAGACAGAGAATAAGCTTCATGTTTTGTGTAGGTCTGGGTCACTCCTCTGCTATAACTGGCCTAAAACCAGGGCTCAGCTGTAGGTTGCAGATGGGTTTTGACTCCCTCATGCCCTTCTGGCCAGCTCCGGGTGGCGAGCAGTTGCTGTGTGGCTTTGGCTCTGTTCTGTGGCTGTGCTGCATTGAGAAATCCCAGATCTCATTCTGACAAACAAAACTAGAAAAGTTGGGGGGTTTTTTTGATGTTTGCAGCTGAAAAATTCTCCTCCACAAACCACCGAGCTTTGGAGCAGGCAGGTGCAGTGGCCATCAAGTATGTTGTTCCCCAGAGCCCATCCTCCCGAGGAGGGATGTTTGGAGAGGATTTGGGATCCTCATGGGTCCCTTCCAACTCTGGCTAACTCTGCAGGGACAGAGGGCCATGGTGAGGGTTGGAATATGGATCAAGAGTGGAGCTTTTCCTGTCTTAGCTGTGTCAGGCCCCGGGCTTCACTTTTACCCCTCCTCTGCATTTTAGGATCCACAAAACTCCACCCTTGGCTGCAGCAGTGTAAATCCATGATGGCAGCCCATTATCCCAGCCCCACACAGGCTTAGGTGGGGCTGGGATTTGTCCTGTATTAATATTAATATCTATTCTACCTAATTACTTCAGCTTTTCCTGTCGTGTTACCTCAGCATTATAACAGCCAGCAAAGCAAAAGGAAAGCTCCTTGCTGCTGGAGGCTGTTCTTGATCCCATTTCCAAACAGAAGCACTTCTGCTTCGGCTGTGGCTGGGGAAGCTACGCAGGGGCCGTTTTTTTTTTTTTTTTCTTTTTTTTTTTCCCCCCTTTTGCCTGCTAATTGGCTGAGACCACCAGAATTTGGAGGACACAGATGTCACTGATAGTTTGCCTAGGGAGCACATTCATGCCCATCTGTTGCGGTCTAGAAGGCTGTTCATATATCCACAAGGCCTTCATTTAATTCTTGTCAGAAAGTAATGTAAATCCAGTTTACCTCAGAGGTCACAGCCAAGATTTATGCCAATGAGCCCCCTGCAATTTACACACACTGTAGTTGTATAGGATGAAAAGAAACCCTTTCATGTTGGTGCATATTAACAAGAAAGCTTGCCTTAGGAGAGGCTTTTTGATTGAGATTCTTCCTTATTTTAATACAGCCAGTTGGGATAGCCAGCTTTACCAAAAGAAAACATCTAATCTTCAAGCCAGAGAAGTAAACTAGCTAACTAACTGAATAAAGCCCCTAGCAAATCTATTTTTTTTTTTAAACCACCTTTTTGTGAAGAAAGGTAAATGCTCTAGGAAAACACAAGCACGGCACTGAAATATTCAGGGAAATGGAATTTGCCTTCTGTGGAAGTTGATATCAACTCAATTATTGAAACCTTTGCTAAGTTATCAAGAGGATGATTTTTGTGGGGGTTTTTTTTTGTTTGTTTTGGTTTGGTTTTTGGGGGTTTTTTTTTCTGTTTTAGTTTTTAATCCCTCAAGCTGCCAAATCCAAAAATTAAGCTGGGCCTGCTATTTTTGACAGGAGTGGTGGGAAGGTCTCAGAAAGCTCGTGCACAAAAAAGGGTGCTGGGGGATGTGCATGCTCCCTCTTACCTGCTGCAGGTAAAAACACCAGCCCAAATGTTCCATTGCTCTTCCAAGGCCAATCCCCTGCAGTTTTTTCAGTCTCCCTACAGAAAACAAAGGGAGATGCAATGCCATAATATGGGAATGAAGGTGAGACCCTAACTCCAACAGCTACAACAGACCTAGAGCTGCCTCTGTGTTGTGATTTCACCTCTTGTCTTTATTTAGCAAGAGACTCTAACAGCCTGAAGAGCTTCCCTAAAAGTGAGTGTGGCTTCGTTAACCTCAGGGAAGCCGTGAGTGGAAGGGCCACAGCACACCAAATTAGGCTGGAGGGAAAAAGCTAGCAGTGCAAGTGGTGCAGGTACTTGAATTGAAAATGAGCTGTTGGAAAAGAAACACTCCCAAGTACTTTGGTTATTAAAATTGCTTGGAGGAGCAGGCAGAGAAGAGCAGAATACAAAGATGGATCAGGATGTGCCAACTTGATTACAAAAAGGGTTTCAGGGTTGGGCACCTCATTTTCTCCAGGCTCAGTGTAGTTTGAGAGTGTTCCTTTCATTTATGCTGGCTCTGCTCAGAGGGATCCTCCTCCCTTTTCCTCCTTCCTCTTCTCTAGTTTGCCTGCTCCATAGATTTTACCTTTCAAATGTTTTAAGCATGAAAATCAGTATCATTTGCACGGTGTCATAATGACCGGAGTGGTTTGGGATTAGGAGACAGGAGAGCAAGGCAGCACAATGAAAGCAGAGCTCACATTCTAAGTTCCAGTGTAACACTTAAAATAATTAACATGTTTATTTGAAAGTCAAAACAGCCTCAGCCATAAAGAACTATCCATTCCTCGATTGATTGTGTCGAGTCCCGACCGAGAGCTCTGGGAACAAGGTTTATTTGCTCCCTGTTGGGATTAATCCATAAATGTAGTCTCCACATGGAACTCATCAGGTCTTTGCTTCCTCTTCATTAGTCTCCCTGGAACTGGAGGATACCCTGAATAAGATGAAAATTAGGATAATATATTTTCAGAGAGAAAAGGTCTGGCGATCTCTAATTTGTGTTTCACAACCATAATGCTGTGGAAAATTTCCCAAATTATGTTGTCTGAGAAACCCGTGCTTGTTATCCTTGCTGCATTTGAAGTTTGAATGCAGCAATTACATCTTCTTTTTCCTAAAGCTTCCAGAGCTAATTGCAGTCTTAAACCGGCTAGGTTGACTCCCAGGCTTCCTTCCATCCATGACAGAACTTAAAATTCCTTTCTCCTGACAATCTTTTGGTCCTCTAGCCCAAGGGCTCTGAAATGTCACAGTATGGCCCATTTCTTATTAAAGAGATCATTTCTCTGTAGCCCACCCAATTCTTCTCTCCATCCCTCTTGTTCTGAACTCCAGCCCCAATTAGAGGGCAACCACAGAAATGTATTTTCTCATCCCCTGAGACCTTTGTAATATTTTTCTCATCATATTTGATGCAAGTAGTTTTTTTAATCCAGGCTCCAATCAGAAATAGCACAGACCTTTTTTTTTTTTTCCTCCTCATAATTTCTGTTTTACAGTGTCTTAACAATTACATCAAGCATTTGAAAGCTGTTTTTTCCCAAAACAGGAGTAGAGCAGCTTTCCTGTCACCAAGGAGTGCTTAAATCCTCAGTCTGTTGAAAATTTTGTTTTATTATGTGTTTTCAAAGAGCATTTTTAAGTGCATGCTTAGAAAACATTTTTGCCCAGGCAGTTTTGCAACTGCATGTCAAGCAGCAATTTTTACCACTTCAAAACCATCTCCTTAAAGTACCACTTGTTAGGATTTAAGGGAACTTTGAGAAAGCTGATTAGTAACCATTCAGGGGGTTCTAAAGGCCTCCAGAAGTTTTTTGCTGTTCTGCTCTTGGGCTTTAGGCTCAGGTCCTGTGTTTCCCCAGAAAAGCTGTGTGCCTGGTTATTCCCCCCTCCCAGCTGTCACTCAACGCCACAGCTGTCACAAAACACAACTTACAAAGTGGCATCTGTGTAAAGGATGCTGATGTGGTTTAAAGCTCTGTGGTGCATTTTAAGCTGATTTTATGATGCAAGTCATTGTCCCCAGTGATGAGTCTCAAAAGACTCTCTGCTTTCTGAGTACCAATGTACAGTTTATTGCACTTTTCTCTATGGTTGCAGCATTTTGGTGTTGCTGCCCTTGTAAATCATTATTTTAATCATTCCGTGTCCTTGCTGTTTATTCAGTTCTTTGAAAAAAATGTACTTGAAGAAAAATCCTTTGCTTGCTGACATTCATAAATCACTGTTAGGGACCTGGCAGTTTCCCGGTGAGTTAAATCCTCCCAATCCAAGGAAGCCAAGTGCTGTACTTCCACACTAATTTGAGCTTCCCTGCTAAGCCCCAGCAGCTCTTTGTGAGAGTGGCAGCTTGTGTGGCTCACAAAGCCACGGGGCCCTCCTGCCTGCAGTGAGGACCCAACCAGAGCTGGGCTTAGAAGTCTGATTTGGGGCTCCAGGCTGTAACACAGGGAAGTGGAGCAGGTTCATGAGCTCCCTTGGATGCTCCTAGTGCCATTCTGTAAAGGGGAAACATCCCAGTGTTTGCTTGCTTTAGTGCATCTTCACAGCAAACTGTGCTTATGAGCATTTATTTGCAGGCTGCGAGCACAGGCCTCCTCCAGGGTGCCTCTGCACACTCCTGAGGCAGTTTCCAGGCCCCAGTTCCCAGGACTGCTGTCCACAGCGGGTCCAAGGCAGGTGTGTATGTGCTTGGTAGTCACTGGAGTGGGCTCCCGGGAAAATGAGATTTTTGAGAAATCAATTACACAAAGGAATGGAGTCTGGACCAGATGGCAGGGATGCTTCACCCCAACCTGGGAGGTACTCCTGGGACGGCTGCACGCTCCTTCCCACAGGGCTGGGTAATCAGATAGCAATCAATTAGCAGATGTCAGCGCAGTTAACACTGGCATAGGTGTGTTAGTGGGACTACGCTTTTCTTCTCCCTGGTGGATACTCAGCAACTGGGTCAGCTTGTCTAGACCTGGCAGGGTCTAGAGCAGAGGACCCTGCTTTCTGGCTGTTGTTCCTGGGTTCAGAGATCTGTCCCTGACAGATCCTTAGCGAGAGAGGACCTTTTGTGGGCTAGGATGTGGACTTGGGCCTTGTGCCATGAGCAAATCCCATTGCTGTGTCCTTTTTTAGATTCATCTTTGTCCGTGACAGGTAGCTCAGCCCCATCCCCTGGGTGGACTCTGGACCGTGCTGTAGCTCTGCCTCTGGCCCCATCTCCTTTTGCTCCTGATGGGAGCCTCTAAATGGGCCCTGTGTCTGCTGCATCCACAGGGACGTGATCCCAGCACCCAGCTGTGCTCAGCTGGCTCAAACCCTGCAGAAAGTGGGTGGCTCTTACTTGGGGCTAAAAAGATGGGCAACACTTTCTAGGTTTTTCTTCTGCTTTTATCCATGACTCTGCCTCTGGCTGATCCCCAGGTT
Organism: Regulus satrapa; assembly: GCA_013396955.1. Lineage (NCBI taxonomy): Eukaryota > Metazoa > Chordata > Aves > Passeriformes > Regulidae > Regulus > Regulus satrapa. Next base: position 350,005 of record VWZN01020576.1, on the reverse strand, counting down.
CTCTTATGTGCTTGTGCTCCTTCCCTTGGTCTCCCTTTTAGAGCTACTTTTTAAAATCTCTTCTTTCTGTGACATTTGTCTGCAGAGTCAGTCAGAGCCTCACTGAGCAGCTCGTGCCTCCAGGCTCTTTGCTGATCAATCCCATCTTTTGCCCTGCTCCACCTGCCCTTCCACGGCAGGCTCTCTGATCCTCTCTGCTTTCGCATGAGTGCATCTCTTTTGCTTTTCAGTCTGGCAGCTTGCTCCTGCTCAGTGCCGTTGAGAGCACAGCCTATCTGCCACCAGCTCCAGGATCCAGCGATCCCAGAGCCACAGCAGAAAGGGAAAAAAACTGCCTGGAAACGTAGCTGCTAAAATGTGAGTGGTTTCCAGTCAGCAGAGCAAGCTGTGCCTGTGTTAGTTGTCCTTTGCACTCCCCTTCCTCCTTCACTGCCATAGTGTTTCCCCAATTTTAGATATGTTTTCGCTGGGGTTGTTCCTGGCTCTGTTGCTTCAAATTGCAGGAACAGTTTTCTAGGTAAAATCATCATCAAATCTGTGGGGGGGAAAAAAAAAGAACAAACCCAGAATATTTATCTTGTGCTTAGTTTTTGAAAGCTGCCTGAGTGTTCTGGCAGGTACTGAGCCAGATACCTGTCATGAAAATAGTGGGGGTTCCTGCATATCCGCTGGCAATGTCCTAAGCACCTGTAGGGGATGTACATGGAGAACATTCACACCCGTGGTGTGAACATTTTACCCTGGACATCCCAGGATAAAAGAGAGGGTCTCCTGCTCGGGGAAATGCACGCAGCATGCTCCTGTCTGCCATTCAACCCCGGCTAACTGCGTGCCACAGCCCGAGCCTGCCAGGTGCAAAGGGCTTCGGCACAGCCCGGCACGGTCACTTCCCTGCTCGGGATGTCGTGGCTCCATTGATGAGCCTGTCCTGTCTCCCTGGCACCTCCGAGATGTTCCCCTCACGCACTGTCACCAGGAGCCTGCAGTGATTTCACACACTCCTCTAATAAAGTCCTCCGCGGCTGTCATGTATTTTCATGTATTTCCCCTATTATTTCCCCCCTGCTTGAGCCTTTCAGATAATTGATGATACTTTAGTTAATCATTTTCCCCCTCCTTTGTTTGCCAGGTACCCCAGCCTTGAAGGGATCCTTTTCATTTGGAGCCCGTGTCTTCTCCTAAGTAATTGATCACCGTGCACCCGGGGACACCCCGTTCAGAGCCCGGTGGGATCAGCCCTCATGAATAAGCAAAGCGCCGTGGCCGTGCTGCTGCAGGAGTGCGAGCGGGCTCTGGACGCACTCCTGGCGGCAAAGGCCGGCACGGGCGAGGCAGAGGAGCGGGAATTCCGGCGGTGCCAAGGTGAGCTCTCCCCAGGAGAGGCGGCGGGACTCCGCCGGCCCTCGGCCCTGCCCTATTTTTCTTCTCCGGGCAGATGAGTGTCAAGGGATGCCTGGATTTCGAGGCCATGAATGGGATGCGGGCTACAGGCAGGCAGGGAAAGAAGTCCACTTTGTTGCAGTGAATTGCTGTCAGTTCTAATTTTAGGCTTCAGTAAACATGAGGCTGTAAGGAACAGTTTAGTTTGGGAAGAACAATGCCCAAAAGTTTGCTGATGCACATAAATTTCAGTTATTAAAAAAAAAAAAAAAAAGAAGAAGAAGAAAGGAAAAAAAAAGGATGCAACTTCTGAATAAGGGCACATATTTCCTCTCCTTTCATAGGAACTGGGGGAGGGCCTTCTATTTGTCAGCTTCTCCTCATATATTAAAGAGCTCATTGCCCAAATCTTTATCTTGTAAAACGTGTGTGACCTCTATAAGTGGTGTCCAAGGGGAAAAAAAAAAAAAAAATAAACCCAACACAAAAACCCAACAAACCTTTGCAATATCCCTCTTGAAAGGAAAATCCATGCTTGCTAAAGGCTGGAATAAATAACCAGGAAAGGAAGCAGCGTTTAGCGAGGGCTGTAATAAAAGGATTCCTCGTTTGTTTTAATGCTGGCGTTACCTGCTGGAAGCCAGCAGCTATTTTGGAATCACTGTGAAAGGAGGATTTATTATTTCTTAATTCCAGCAGAATTAAGGTTTCCCTTTGCGTGACACATCTGCGGCACTGCCCGCTTTCCAGTTTGGTGTTAATAATGTTTAGTTTTGCCTTGCTTGAGTGGCTCGGCCATAACGTTAATGTGATCTTTAAAACCCTTTGTTTGTCCCGGGGCGCAGAGCCGTTGAGAATATGTTTTTCCGACCATCCTTGTTCTTGCTGGGAGGTCAGCTGCCTTTTTCTGAAGCACCTAAATCTGTTTGCGCTGGAGGGTGGCGTGTAGGTTTCTGTTATGGATACTGGAAGATTTTTCTCTCCTCTTCTTTTGTTTCCGACAAAGGGTACTTTGTTTCTTCGTCGCAAATTCTTTTAAGTTTTATTATGGCTCCGCAGAATAGGCTCTTGAGCTCCTAATCAGGTAGCGCTTTTTTCCCTTCGTCCTCCTCCCTCCTTTTCTCCTATTAAATACCACAAAGTATGAGAAATAATCAGTTTAGTTCCAGATAAGGTAAATCAGTGCCCTTATAATCACTCGATTAGACACGGTCCTTCAGGTAAACTGCTTCAGGAAATGGGCGATCAGAGCCTGAAGTGCTGCTCGGGCTTTTTCCGAGGGCCGTGTTCCCATCAGCTGAAAGAAAAATACCCAGCAGCGGGGTGGTGACAGCGACATTAATAACTGCTGGGGCTCTTTGCCCGGGGAAGGCGACTCTCGGCTTCGGGGGGACTCTCCCAGCGCAGGGGCCGGGGGGGATTCCTCGCCCCCCTCTCCTCCCGGGACTGCCTTTGTTCCCCCCGGCTTTCTCAGACCTGCACCGGGAAGGACTGGGAGCCAAACCCACAGAAATGGTGGGGAGAGGAGGAGCACATCTCTGTCTCACTTTAGGGGGCAGAGTGGGTGTTGGGTGGGTCTGGATTTCTTCTTTATTTCTTTTTTTAGGCTAGAAATCACTCCAGTCCACTTCTGTGCTCATTCAGCCTTCCTTAATTAATGAGTTTATCGTGCCAGCGGTAAGAACAGCTGTCTGTTACACAAGGGTAAACTCTTGTCCTTGGAGCTGGATCTTCCTTAGGAAAAGACTTAGGAAGTTGAGTCGTGTCTCCCCTTGTCCATGGGAGATAAGTCCTTCTAGGCATAATTTAGCGTTCCTTGTGATGAGGTGAATATCCCCGTGATGGTGTCTCTGCTCCTGCAGCGATTGATGGTCCGGTGACAAGTGTGGGGATGGGAGCAGGACCTGCCCTCCCCATCAGCTCTGGCACTTGGCCGCCTTGCCGAGGCATTCAGGGCTGAGCCCCTTCAGGCACCACTTCAGGAGGATAAGGAAACCGGGCTTTACATTAAGCCAGGATGTGTAAGGGGAAGGTTTCCAAACCCCGTGTTTCCTTGGGAGGGCAACAAGTGAGAAAATGTGGGTTGGAAAAAGTGGTAACATCGTAAACTCAACATTTCGGAGGACAGCCCTAAACACCCGACTTCCCGTTTCTTTCCAGGAAAACCGTGCCTGGAAAGTGAGTGTGCTGCAATATGAGCATGTGTAATAGCCTTTCTATGAAGTTCATTTTCTATAGTTCCTGCATAAAGGATTGATTAAAAAATATGTAGCAATGCATTTATTGCATTGCCTCGTTAAAGCAGTGATGGTCTCTGAGCAGGGATTTTTCGGGGGATTAATGGCCAGAAGGGGCCAGATCTGCAGCTGATGATCACCATTAACCCCATCTGGTCAATAATCTTTGTTAATCCACTTTTATTGGCCAGAGAGGCTGCCCAGCCGAGTGGTTAGCACGGCACAGCTCATCCACATCACCCCTGATGCAAGGAAAATGAAATGTGGGCTGCGGCTGAAAAGAAGGGACAGAACCAAGCCCAAATCTCTGGCCGAGTGCTCCTAGCAGTTCCATCCTTAGTTGGATCAGGTTGGAGATGCAACCAAAGCTGATGGAGTGGCTTAGGACCAGTATGGAGAGAGAGAGCATGGAGGGACAAACTGCTCAAGAGCTTGTGCTTAGTATTCATTATAATCCTTCAGATTTCTGTCTGATTGCTATCTATGGTCCAGGTTTACCTCCCAGTTTGGAAGTGGCTTTCCAGGATGGCTCTGTCACTGTCACCTGAGCAAGGGGGAGAGATCTTCTGTGCCACTGACCCCATTGTCCCCCCCTCACACAGGGGAACGGGTTCCCTCCTGCCTCTTTTGGAACAGCTCTTCACGCCCAGGCAGCCACCAGCCGGCATGACTTCCTGCTAAAAGCCTTTTTAATGGCTGGAGGCTCCCATTTACCTGGAGGGCAGTGCAGCCAAGGGGAACGGATGGCAGGCCAGCTCCCCTTCCCTCCCCACGGGTCTGGTGACAAGGGCTAAGAGCCCTTGGGAGCAACTGGGAGAAGGCCTTTGTGGGAGATTGGTGCGGCGAGTGCTGCGGCTGAACCTGCTGCAACATCCTCACCTGCTCTTTGACCCTTTCAGCTCTGCTTCCTGAGGAGCTGAGGAGCCTTCTGGAGGAGGCGAAGGAAATGAAGTGGCCCTTTGTGCCGGAGAGGTGGCAGTACAAACAAGACCTCGGCCCAGAAGACAAAACAAACCTGCAAGATATGATCAGCGCCAGGCTCCCTGATTTGCTGGTATGAAGTTCAACACACCTGTGGTGTAAAATGTCCCTGAGCTGAGGTGCTCGGGGCCTTCGCAGGGCAGTTCTGGTTCTGCTTCCACTGTAACACTAAAATGCCAAATGTTCACATCATGTTCTTTAAAAAACCCATGAATTTTGATAGGAATGCTGTGCCTTGTTTAATTCTGCTCTGCAAGTAGGTCATGAGGACCACTCACTATAGTGGGGCTTGTACAATTCATCACCTGCTCTTCTTTCAATAAAATTGCATGACAGGATCCCTTTGAGGACCAAAGCTGATCAAAACCTAGGCAGGAAAGGTGAGGATTCAGTGTGATTTCTGCTGTGAGTAAAGGAGGGCTGTGTAAGGAGTTGCAGAATCCCAGCGGTCCTTGGGGATCCCATTCCTTAAAGTGATGAGTTTGAGCTTAAAGATTAGAAAGTGGCAAGAAACGTGGATTGCCTTTTGCTTTTCTGATTTTCCCAGAGACATGTCAGACATGTAGCAAATAGAGGCCACCTTTTTTCCATGATAAGTGGAAATCTGGGCTAAAGGCTATCCCTTTGCCAGGACATGAGTTTTGTGAATTTTCTGGGGGTTTTTTTGTTCCTTATTAAAGGAAACAAATTTCTGAATGTCTGAAGCAAACACCATCCCATTCCTGCCTGTTGTTAACTCTGAGGTGGCCAGGAGATCTCATCTGCCCCGGAGAGTCCTGCCTCAGTGAGACCAGCCTGTTTTCTTTGGGAACAACTTTGATTCCTCTAAGCAGCATGGAGCAATGAGAAGCTCAGCAAAGCCAACTGCAGGGCTGAGAAGTGGGAGCCCCAGCGTCCCCCACATCCCAGGGTTCCTGAATTTCCCCAGGGAGGGCAGGGAGTGGCTGCTCTTGGGTATTTATTTTCTTTCTCCCTTTGGTGTGTGTGGCCTCAGACAGAAATTTATGGCAGAGGTTGACCTCCTTTACAATCCCAGCGCTGCTCTCTAACTTTGGAGCGTTTGTGTGCTCCCTGCCGGGATAAACACCTGCAGCAAACTCCCCGAGAGACCTGGCTAGATGGGAGATTAATGTGGCTGTAATAGTGGAGCAGTGTTTGCGGCATTATGCCCTCTCCCCAGGTAGGTGGATCTTTTCTGGGATGATACCAATTATTTATTGCTGAAACATCTGTTGATAACTGCAGCTGCCCTTGTTAAACAAAGCCTATCGTGGGGTCAGAGACTATAGGGACCTCAAATCCTCCTCCGTGCTAGTTTTGGACTATTCACCCTCACCCCCTGAAGTCCATTGGTTGCCCTTGTCTCCAATGTTTCATCCTGTGGTGGAAAATACTTTGTAAACGTTGTGCTGCCTTTCCCCATGTGCTTTGAAGTATTATTTCATCTTCATCGGTAATTTATATTCCAGCACCATTGTACCATGGGAAAAAGGGAAAACCTTTTTTGTTTTCCATTTAATTGTGGATAGACTGACATTTTGACCTGTATTATTAGTATTAGTCAGGAAAAGGGATTTTTTTTTCCCCTTCATCCATTCCTTCTCCCCCCTCTTTTTTATTTTAAATAAAATTTCAAGGCAGAGCAAAGGCTGCCTCAGTTCTTTGAATAAAAAGCTGGGGGGGAAATGAGGCTGAAGAGAAGTGATTACAGTGTGATGAGGAAACATAAAAGTCTCAGCAACTTTTTTTTCTTTTTTTTTTTTTTTTTTTTTTTTTTTTTTTTTTGTTTTGGGGGCGGGAGGAACATTTTA
>VWZN01020576.1:324737-343562 GCA_013396955.1 Regulus satrapa | reverse complement strand
AATCCCCAAAAAAACAAAAAAAAAAAAAAAAAAAAAAAAAAAAGAAGAAGTCTTTATCGATTTATTGTTCGTAAAAAGAAAAAAAAAAAAAACCCAACCCTTTAAATTTTTTCCCTCTCTGTTTATTTTAATTTGCCATGCTTAGAATAAGCTCATAAACCGTAATTCATTACATTTAAAAAGTGCTTTGAGATCCATGAATGAAAGGCCCTTCATTACCATAACACTCTGGTGGTGGTGTTGCAGGAGGCAGCGCTGGCTACCGGGGCTCTCTCGGTGAGGATGTCTCGCTCTGGGAGGGGGCTGAAAAGCTCCATGAGACCGGCACAGGGAGTAAGCGGATTAGGCTGCGGCTTCAAGGGTTTTTGCCTCGGGGCTGTCGCTCTTTAAAGAAGTGGGACCCGCCTTGCCGGCAGCTCCGCGCTCCTTCGGAGCATCGGGAAGGCAAAGCCACCTGCACCGGCAGCTCCTTCAAGTGCTCTCCTTCGTCTTTGCAGGGGGATGCTCTGTGCCCCTCCGCATCCCATCTCTACACAGAAAGTGCAGGGTTTGGGGTGAATTTTAGGGGATGTTTTTTCCTGCCGGGATTCGCCACCCAAAGCTCGACAAGCTCAACGCTCCGTTTTCCTAACAGGTTTCAGTGAGCAAACCAAGCCCTTCCTGCAGCCCCCGTGCTGGGAATCTGCACTAAGGCTCACGGGGTGATAGCCAACATCTGTATCCAAAGCCAAAACTGGGAAACACTGGGATTTTTTAATTTTTTTTTTCTTTTTTAACAAGCAAAACAAAGCAAAAATCAGAATTGTCACAGCATACTTGCTGGCAGGGATAAAGAAGGAGGGATTATTTTTCCTCTCTAAATACTGAATGCGTTGTGGGGTTTGCAGTGGGGCTGCAGATCCCAAAGGGAGGCTGCCAGGGGTGCCCTTCCTGCAGGCCTTTGCTTTCCCAAGGGATGGAATTAGCCTAATGCTCGGTGAGCAGCCAATAGAGGGCAACATGCCCATGTCCACGGAGGCTTTGATCCCAAAAAAACCTGCTGTGGCTTTAGTTGAAGGACAACTCTATGCACATACACATAGTTCTCTTGTGGGATGATTCAGGCTACATTAATATTTTAAGGGGTTTTTTTTCCTTCTTCTATTTTTTTTTTTCCCATTTGCAAACCCATAGTGAAAATTTGGGGCTCTGCTTAATTTTTATCATACCTATCAGTAATTCCTGCATTCAGTCATGGACCAGGATCTGCTGGGATGGATACAATGGGAATACAAAAGGACGAGCCTTCAAAAGTGGGGCTGCTCTGGTGCCTCTGTAGGGAGCTGTGCAGGCTGGCTCCATGCTCCCTGCTGTGGATGGGCGAGCACGGATCCTGGCCCTGCTAGCAAGGAATCTCATGGGATTTAATGGGAATATTAAAAAGAGTGGGAAATAAGGCCCTGCAGCCCTTGGCTGGGCCTTGGCTAATTAGGTGCTGATGGATTGCCATTAGGGAAGCCATTCCAGGGGATGTGCCCTAACTGCCTTAGGTGTGTGTGTGTGGCACTCAAGAGCTGGGAGCCTTTGAAAAAGAGCTAAAGCGGGGGCTGAGGATTTCGTTTTCTCCTCCTTCTAACTGTCGGTGTGGTAACAGGAGAATTAAAGCCCTAAATCGTAGCCCTGGGATCTGGGTTGTTGAGGCTGACCTTTTGCTACCTGCCTCCGAAGAGCTCTTCTTGGGTGATCCCAGTGAAACGGAGAATGATGTGAGGGATGAATTCACACCGGGAGGGAATTGCAGCACTCCTTGGCTCTCTTGTAAGAGAGAAGTGTCAGAGATTAGGTGCACGAAGGAGAGCTTCAGCTCTCCAGGGTGACTGCCCTGGTGCTGCAGAGTGCTCTGTCTTCTGCTGCCCTATGTGGGAAAACTACAGTAGAATTTATGTGTACCATAAAAAAAATTAAAATTAAAGGGAAGCTGGATCCTGGGTTTGTGTAGGGCTCTCCACTTTGCTCATGGGTAGGATTTAGTCCTGTTAGAGGCAGCTTCATGCAGTATTTACAGCTTAAAAGTTGTGTTCCCGAGATTGTGTTTTCTCAAGTGAATCGGTTCAGGGAAGAGTCTCTTATATCTTTAGATGTTGATAATGGCCTTGCTGTTGTTCCTCAGGGGGGTTCTGTCACTGGTTTTGCAACTTTTAAGTATAAAAATATCTCCTTTTAATGTGCTACAATGGTTTATAAGTGGTCCAGAACGAACCAGGGCCACAAAATTATTGTGGCATCTCTGTTTTTGGTACTAATCAAGAGCAGTAACCCTGCATGTGACCGTAGTCCCCCAAATCCCTGCTGCCCTGTTGGATATGAGGCCCCCAGGAACCCCCTTCAAGCAGCTTCCTGGAAACTTTAAAGAGTTCTCTTTCTGTTATCATCACAAAATGCTGCTGTTCTTTTTTCTTGTGGAAATGAGGATTTATTCCCACTCCACAACTTCCTCAGTTGGTGAAGCAAGATAAAGTTGGTTGTAGAAGCTGCCCCAGTATGTGATGATTTGAACTGCTCCTAACGGACCTGATGCTGCTGCCTTTGAATTCCCAACTCTCCTTTGCCTGCAGGATTAATAACTTGAGATAATTAACAGGTTTGAGGTGGGGGAGAATTCTCATCTGCTCTGAGCCAAGAGGGAAGCGTCCAGGAGCTGCTGGTTCCATTCACTGTGTGACTGTCCCGTGTGTCAGTCTGTACCTCCAGACACGCTTTCTTCTGCCCATCACCAAGGTGGTGGCAGGCTTAATTCCCTGCTGTTTGTGGAGCGGGCTCTGATTGCCAGCTGAAAGGCAGGGATTGATAGAGAAATCCTGCACGGTGACAGCAGCTTTGGTCTCTGGGAAAGACGGGCTTTGCTAGCGGCGCGTGGGGCAAGAGGGGGAAAGGCTCCAGCCCAAATCCATCGGCGCTGTGGGTCTGTGCTTAATCTGACAGGGGGAAAGAAAACCGGGCAATTTGTTAGGGTTCAGTGGAGTGCTAACTAGGAGCAACTCTTGGGAGAGGACTAAAGCACCTGGAAGTACGTGGGTACCTCCGACACTCCTGCCTTGTGCATGGAATTAGAAATTCTCTTCCGGTCGCTCTTAGTTTTGTGACTTTTTAAAAAGATTTTAAAGCTTGGCTGCAGTCACAAATAAAACTATGACTGAACCAATCTGAGCACACGCAGAAGTCCAGCGCATCCACAGAACTGTGGGGACACTGAAAATTAAATCTTTCTTTTCCCTGCTTTTAATCACGCTGTTTGTAGAGGTGTTTTTCCAAAGGGGATCCTCCTGAGCCCGCAGGCTATGGAGGAGGGCTCGCCTCTGGGATCTTGGCTTTATAAAGAGGGCCAAGAGAGTGGATTAAATCAATATTTCATTTATTTGGGCTTGTAATTCCTCTTACATCAGCTGCCACAGAAAGATTTTCCCCTATTTCCTTCCCCTCCTCCTCATCCTCATTTACTATGCACCAATAATTTCCCTTTGACGCTTTCCTGCCCGTCCTAGTGCCAGATGGCCCCGGTTCTGAGCTTCTCCCCTCTCTTGGGAGCGGCCCCCATTGTCAATGCAAAGGAGGCGTCGTGGCTTTGAACCCAAAGCTGGGACCCAAACTTCAGCCCCGGCGCGAGGAGGAGCTAAGCCCTCTAATGCAGGGAGCCATGCGAACCGCACACCCTCCCTCCCACTCAGCGCCATTAAGGCGAAACCCCTTCAACTAAAGGCTGCTTTGCATTTCCCCCAATGGTCCGTGTATAGAAATCTGGTGCAAATTTAATTCTCCCACCACCTGATTCCACTTCCCAGCCGCGAGGTTCCCTTTGTGTCATAAACTCAATTAGGCAGATCCATTTCACGTCGTGGGCACAGATGTGAAAACAAAGTGGGCGCGTACCTCGCTCTTTCTCTCTCTCTCTCTCTCCCCCTCTCTCTCTGGATGTGCCTAAAGCGATAGAGAAAGTGAGTAAATCTGTGTAGGCTGCCAGTGTCTGGTTGTGATGGAGCAGGCTGAGACATCCTGGGAGCCAGAGGGGTTTCCCTGGCTCTGGGCTGGGTGTCAGGGAGCCGCTGCCCCGGTTCATCTTGGAGTGGTGTTTTGGGAAGGGTCCCTGCGTGCAGCTTGGGTGTGTGCCCAGCGCACCGGTGCACTCGCTGGAGGTGCTGAGGAATTTTCCAGCCACACGAGTTGGCAGGGCATGAAAGGAGCGGGTATTAATTTCTCGGTGTCCTGCTCGGAACGGGGGGCGGACGTCGCTGCAGAGGCTGACACGGAACCGCGTCGCTGTGTGCCACACAGCATGCGGCCCTGCCTCCCAAAAAAACAAAATAGCCCCGTTTCTCCCCCTGGCTTGACTTTTCTACATTTTGCGTCCATTTGGGTTTGGAGAGGGACACGAGAGGTTTCGGCATTGAGCAGGGAGTTAAATTATGCAGCTGCAAGACTGCCAAGCCCTTCAGAATAGGATGCTTCGTTTAGATTTTCCACAATGCTATTGAAGTGCTTATTTTCCTCCTGAAGAGACACAAACAGATGCAAACTTCTGTAAACACTTTAGAAATGAATTCAGTGAGTTTGGCCTCTCAGCAGTGCTCAATAGCTGACAGAAAAATGTCTAATTAGTGCAAGTGGAAATAATAGGGCCACTTGGATTCCTTCCATCCTCCTCCAAGTCTACTTTTCCTAGGAACTCAAAGGCCCTTTTGTTTGGTAGGTCACCCTCTCTCAGGCTTTTGTGCTCCGATCTATTAAAGGAAGAAGGGGAGGAAAAAAAAATAGATTAGGCGATGCTCTGTGCTTAAATATATGGCCTGTTGATGAGCATTTGGAATGGCTGGTTTGCAGTGTCAGTTTACAGGTGCTTGGAGAGGGGGATTCCTCCATTGTTGGCCGGCACAAGCGGAGTTGTGCCTGCCGGAGCTTCAGGAATCCTTTTCAAGTGCCATCCTCTTAGAAAATCCAACTCAGGCTGAGAAAAGAAAAAAAAAATTAAAAAAGGAAGAAAGAAGAAATAAAAAAATAAAAAAAGATTTGTACAAATCCGCCTCACTGAAGTACAAACAAGCTGGGAAATGCTTGCCATGGATAGGTGCTGAGAGCCAGCCTTTGTTCCATAGGTTCTTCCCCAGATTGACACGGGCTTCTTCCTGCACACCTCACAGCTTGATGCTGAAGTGCGGATTTGGACAAAGATTTCTTGGCAGCCTCTGGAAAAGTAATCTCCTGGGTGTCAGTGTGGGGAGCATCTCCTTGCTCCAGCAGGCAGGAATGCCAGGCCATGCCCAGCATGGGAAGCGATGGGCTTTTGGCAAATGTCCCCAGGCTCACATGGACTTCTGTGAAGAGGCTCCGTGTGTCCCATGGCTGTCTCTGCTGGCCTCCTGTCCTGGTAACAGCAAGGATCTCAGGAATTCTGACAGTTCCCCATGCGGGTGTGACGGCTGGGGGAATTCCTGTGGGAATCCAGGAGAGTTCATAGACATTTAGTAGACATTAAGGATGGCCTGCAGGGGAAAAACGTTAGATTCTGGGCTGTTTGCCTGTTGGTGGTGTACAGAGGAGTGGATGGCCTGAGCTCCGAATGGGACAATGGTACAGTGATCATTTCCGGCCTTCCCAGTCTGACCCCCATTTTTAAACTAATTGCTGTTGGGCATGACTTAAGTTCATTAGCAGACCACCAAATTCTGCAGTTCCAAATATCAGACAATTAAAGAAACACCAAAAAGAAAAAAAATTAATAATTATATCTGCAACTCAAACAAATTAAACAGTTGGCACCTCCCTATCCTAAAAATGAAAATAGGGTGAGGAATAACAACGTTGCTGAAGCTGAGCATTTTCCAGCTCTCTGAGCCGCCCCAGGTGAGTTTCCCTGAGGCTGCCCGTGCTTCTTTCAGGCTTATCTGAAGGCCTCCATCCAGGCCAGGGACTGCGCCACGGCCGCCGCCGTGGTGTTCCTGGCTGACCGCTTCCTCTACTGGCTCGACGCCTCGCGCCGCCTGCTGCGCGTGGCCAAGGCGCTGCACCGCCTGCATCCCGGCGCTCCCATCAGCCCGCAGCTGCTCGTCCGCCAGGCTCGCCTGGCCCTCAACGCAGGTACCGCTCCCTGGGAGGGGAGGGTCCCCTCGCCGGGCAGCGACACGGCCGGAGGGTGCCATCGTTTCGAGCGCGCTTCCAGCCCCCAGCGGCCTGGAGCCCTCGCGGCTCCCCTCGCTCGGTACAAAAAGGGGCCGGTATAGAAAGGGTTTCGGAGCCAAAAGCGGGAGAGAAAATTGTGAAAGGGTGTGGAAAATACTAATTGGAGCTTTTGTTCCTTAACAAATCTTCCCTGCTGGTTTCAAACGGGGATATGTGAATTGCTGTACTCCTGACCAAGGGCCTTGAAAAAGGAAATTAGAATCCTGGCATTTTCTCTACACTGTCCCAGCTGCTTTTTATTTTTCAGTGGGGCCACTTGACTATGCAAACAATGCAGATTGCAACTCCTCCAGGATAAAAAAAATAAAATTCCATCATTCCTGTAACATGCACAACACCTATAGGATTTTTAAAACATCTTCCTGTGGCTGTGCTTTCCATGGTGGGATGTAAAGCCACACCCCTAAGACAGACCTAAGTGGGTTTCCAAAGCCCATGTTCCCTTGGAGCAGAATCCAGAAGCATTGCTGCTGAAGGAAGCAGGCTAGACTACTTTCTTCTGGGAGAGAAATAAGAGCTGGGAATCCCAACAATCTTCTAGAAATGTACAATGTGTAAAATAAAAAAGATAGTTCACAATTTCACCTTACCGTGCAAGTACATTTTAAAGAGGGTGGGGCATGTGCATTTCTGACTATGGCCAGCAGCAGTTCTATGTGCAGGTGATAGCTGATGAGTATTTTTATTCATGTCATGCCACAATACATTTTTATATTCATTTTCTATCCATTTTTTCTTTAACTTTCAATCAGGTAAACTTTTAAAAGCTGAATATATCCTAAGCAGCCTGATTAATGACAAAGGAGCAACGGGTATGTATACATTTCTTTTTCAATTTCATACTTGCTATTTTGGTGCAATTTTTTATTCCAATTTTAATACTAATACCAGCCTCGAATAAGCCAAAACAACTCCAGTAATGACTTCTTACATCATGCTTCTCTTTCCTTCACCATTGTCTCCTAAAAATGTGGAAACATTATTTTTGAAATTTCCATCATTCATCCTTGTATGCCTTCACTTGGGTGGGAAAATATTCTGAATGGAGTTTAACCTGTGGAGCAATTTCAAGCAACTGAGTGATGTAGAAAACGAAAACTCTCAGAAATTGTTGGAGCAATGTTCATCCTCCACATTCCCACTGATCTTACAGACTAAATAAATACTTTATTCTATACATTTTTATTTTCGTTTCTTTGGTGGGTATATCCAGGTTGCTATACAACAGTGAAAATTGAGGCAGTTCAAGGTTCTCTTGGTTTGTTTTCCATGAGAGGCTGAGATTCTCATACAGAAAGGGCCTCCATGCAAGGAGGAGAATCCTGACAGTTTGCTGGGACTCAGGTTACCCTTAGAGACTTAGAATTACAGGAATATTTTTCAGAATGTTTTTCATTCCATGCCCAGTTTTCCCACTCTTCCTGCAGGAGCCTGGCGATACGCTGAGGAGAGCGATCGGATTCTTGTTCAGGCAGTCTGCTTACAAATCAGGGGACAGATTCTGCAAAAGCTTGGTAAAGCTCTCTTCTAAAAACTTCCACTCGAGGTCTTCCTTGGCTTTTTTCCCCTTTAAATATTACACTGGGTGCACGTCAGAGTTTTGGCTTGTGGCAATCACCCTACACCCCTAAAAAAGGCACAGAGGATGAGTTGCACACCCATCTCTTTGCAGCCAGGGCACGGAGTCATGCATCAAGTAAATGTATTGCAGGAGTTATAATTTTATTACTAATCTCACCTGAAGCCAAGGAACAATCTGAAATGTTCCCTTTTTTCCTGTACCACTCCATGTTTGCTTGTCCCAAATTCACTATTCCCAAAGGCAGGTGGTAGTTGGTCACAGGGACAACCCAGCAATGTCCTCTCTCAAGACAGGAAAATCCCTGATTTTCAGCATGATGCACTTTTGTATTCAGGGTTTGGCACTCGAGGCAACAGCCTTCATTTTGTGCTTTTGGTTTAAGACACCAAATCTTCCATGACTGTGGAGCTGAAGTCTTTTATGAGGACAAAATGGGTGTTTATGCACAGCCAAAAGCTAAAGGAAACTCATAAATGATCAGTCACTGAAGCAAAACATGCCATGGTAAGGTTTTATCCCTAACAGGATAAAGGTGTAAAATAAGCTGTGGAAAGCCATCCTTGGCAGTCACCTGCTCAGTTCCTATTTTCTGATTTATTTCAGGGATGTGGTATGAGGCAGCAGAGTTGATCTGGGCTTCAGTCGTGGGATACTTCGAACTTCCTCAGCCAGATAAAAAGGTAGCATTTCCTTTCCTCTCTGCATCTCCCTGCCAATCCAATAATCACTCCAGCTTAGCTTTTGTTTCCTTCAGCAGCAGTGTGTCGATTACACACCTCAGCCAGGGTTAACAGGCAGCACAAAGTCTGTATTCCGCATTGTTTCCGCGTGCATGCACGGCCTTACCCACACTTTTTTTCCTGCAGGGGGATGAAAGCAATACTTCTCATTAAGCAGAGCCATCTGAAGTCAACCATCCCCGAGGATGCCTCTCACAAAGTGAGAGATTCCAGAGTGCAGCCACAGATTTTAGCTGTATTTCTTAGGATTAGGACTAATTTTTTTCCCCAAGCACGTATGTTTACGGAGCTGCTCTGCGCTGTCTATGGTGGGTGATGGATTCCCCTGGCCCTGCAGGACCTGAACACCTCACACAGCCTGTCCTTAACACCTTTGTGAGGCTGGGCAGCACAAATCTTCCCGCTGGAGATGAAGCAGCAGTCGCACCATGTGTCCGTGGCTAAACAGGAATGTGAGCCTAAGCCTGGCAAGTCCTCGGGTGATGCTCGGAGAGGGTTTGTAATTGGACCTCAGCATCAGATGTCCCACAAACCCAGACCTTGTCACCTCTTGTCTGCCACGTCTTAAAGCTTGACCTCAAGCTCAGAACATTTCTGTGTTCTCCATTTCAGCGGCAGCAGGGAATTCTGCATTTTGGATTTTGTGAAACCCTACCTGGTTTTCTTAATTATTTGGCCAGGCAGGCCCTTAGGTGGCATCAGGTCTTCCAGATTACACTTCCTGCAAGTGAAATTAATAAAACAGCACCAAGATGACATCTCTGAATTTCTTAGCCACGCTTCCCTTTGGATGTTGTTTGTGTGTCTGTTTGCTTGTTTTTCTGGCATGTTCTACCCAGCAGAGCAGCAAAATTCAAAATACAGGGAGAAAAACCCACTATGAAAAATTTTAATTTCTCTTTCAGGGAATTGCCACATCCTTGGGTATTATGGCAGACATCTTTGCTTCCATGGATGAGCAGGATTACACACGCTTTAAAACCAACGCTGACATTGACCTGGTGAGACTTAGTTTGGGCTTTGTGTGTCTGGATTCTTCAGGTGGTCTCAAATTCACCCACGCATTTCCTCTCCTGTGCTGAGAGGGCCAAAGAAATTTCCACTGCTCCTAGTGAAAAAGTTCAGCAGCACCCAGATGGGAGAATGCCTGGCTTCAGGAAAAAGAACATATTAGGAGTATTTTACAGAGTGTATATATGTAGAATATTTATAGAGTCACGAGTGACGTATCTGGCAAAGCTTCGCAGAAAGGGTCCTGCAGAAACAGACCAGGCTGTTGTTTAAGATATGATTGTCCATACCTACCAGGCCCCATATATTTGGAAATTAAGTCCTTGAGTTGAGTTTTTTCCTCATGTTTGTGGGTTTTTTATTTCATCAGAGCCTCCTGCAGGAGTTCAGCCACCGCTTGTTGTCAGCAGCTGAGGCCTGCAAGCTGGCAGCTGTCTACAGCCAGTTCACCCCCCTGTTTGTCCTCACGGCCGTGGTGAGTGCTACTCCTTCTTCTGGAAGAGGGATCTGTGCAGAGGAAGAGTGCAGGCTGCTAAACTGGGCTCTGACCTGGCTTGCAAACACTGCATCACCCAGGGTATCATGTCTGCGTGGAGGGTTTGGTTGGTTACACGGGGTATATGCTCTGAATTGCAATCAGGAAAGCTGCCCACAGAGTGAGGATGAGCTTTCAAGCCCCCAGGAGTGCTGCTTCTCCTAGAGCTACAGCTGTATTTCAAAGGGAAAAAAATAGTTTATTTCCTGCAGGTAACATAGCAGCAGGCAGTTAGAGCCAAGCTTTGCTTCAAATTGTGTAAGGGAAAGAAACACGTTTTTAATTCCTTCATTCCTCTTTGATCCCCTCCCAGAACATCCGTGGGATGTGTCTGCTGTCCTACAGTCACTCCAAGGACTGTCCCCCAGAAAAGAGAGAGTTCTACTTGTCTGAAGCCAAAGAATCCTTCGAGATCGGGCTCCTCACCAAGGGGGAGCAGAGTGCCATCACCAGCAAGCAGGAGCTGCACAGCTTCATCAAAGCCGCCTTCTGCCTCGCCACCGTGCACCGATGGCTCCACGGAGAGAGCCAGGAGCTGCGGGAGGTCACCCAGCTGTGCAGGGAAGCCCTGGGAAAGCTGTACTCCTACAACACCTTGTTTCCAGAGGAGGAAGATAAAGGGATGCTTGCCAAGGAGATCATGTCTCTGATCGCATCCGTGAAGAAGCGCCTGCGAGTGGGAAGCTTCCCAAATTCTGATCCCAGGTCTTATGTCCCAGACAGTTACAAAGGCTCGGTACAAAAACCTGTCCTGCAAGGGGAAACCAGCTTTGAGAAAATCCTTGCCAAGCACTCCCAGCATCACCTGTCAGTGTGCCAAGTGTTTGAAAAAACTTGCAGGCTTCGTAAAACCACACCAGGAGAAATGCAGGTGGGGGCTTGTATCACAACCTTAAGAACAGAGACCAAAACCATGGACTCTGTGTGTACTACTGAAGACACAGGTCAGCAGAGGAGAGGTGCTGTGAAAATCCTGAACTCACCAACAGCAGGAGGCAGCTCAGAGGGACTCAGTGGCCAAAGAAATCAAGACATTGGCTCTGGTGTGATGAAAATTTCCTTCGAAGAAGAGATTGAGCCATTAGAAATTAAAATAAACAGCGAAAATGATGTCTTCAGCAGAGGGCAAAATAGGAGCCCAAGCCCGACTTCTGAAAACCCTCGATGCAGGCTGTCTGAATCCAGTTACTCTTCCAGCTGGGAGGAGCTCAGTTGTCACAGCAGCAGAGAATCTCTCAGGGAAGGGCAGCAAGGGGAGAAGGGCTCCATGGAGGAGCGGTGCTGCACCACAGAACTGGATGGAAACGGTCAGGACGTGCCCTTGTGCTCCTTACCTCCCAGAGCTCCTCCTCATCCTGCTCCTCGGGAGTCACTCCATGGCTGGGGAGGGTCTCCTCAGCATTCCTTAGAGGGGTGTGCACCTCGAGCAGGCAGGATGGTGGAGAAGGAGTCTCTCTGCGGAGGAGAGCTGCGGGAGGGAGGACAGCGTGGAAGGAGCTCTGCAGGAAAGAAAGCAAAGGGCTCGAACAAGGAGTTTTCTTCCCTCTCCATCTCTTGCTCTGTTCCAGGGCAGGAGGAGGAGGAGGAGAAGTCCTTTTCCTGTGCAGAGCCGAGCTGCAGGACCAAGGACAGCAGCAGGGAGGAAGGCATTAGTCCTTTTGCGTGGGTCCAAGTAGGACAACCTGCAGATAGCACTGAGGATCCCTCGTTTGAGGCACAGCCCCCCCAAAACAGGGGCACTTTAGTGCCATCAGCAAACATGGGGCCAAAACCAGGCAGTGACTGGCTGAGGAAATCTCCCGTGCTGGGGAGCAGATCTCTCCAAGCGCCTCAAGTTGACACTCAGGCAGAAACAATAGATGACACTGAATTTGAGCTCATCAGTGTGGGAAGCTTAGGAAACAATTATCCTACAGCACTGGCTCCAAAGCATGAAGCAGCCCCCAGTGTGCCAACAGCTTTGCCCTCCCGGGGAAAGATATCCACAGCCAAGGACTTTGACTGTGCCTCTACAGAAGAAGATGAAGAGAAGGCTGAGGATGTGGTCAGGAGCAAGGGACAATCCAGTTTGTCTCTGAGTTCTTGGATCAGTTCAGCACAGATGCCCACGAGCTCCCCTGAAGGTTCAGTCCCAAGGGGAAGTGGTTTTGCCTTCACACCTGAGAGAATGAAGGAAGAGATTCTGGACACTCGGTTTCTGAGGGATGATGATTACAAGCAGCTTCTGGCAGGGGTGGAGCATAATTGGCTTGTCCAGAGACTGATGCCTACTGGGATTTTTAGGACCAAAGAGTTTCACAAAGCATACTGTGAGTTCCCACCCAGTACTCTGTACCTCCACAGAGAACAAGCTTGACTCGGGCTTTTTAACACAGTTTTTTAGTCAGCATTTATTAGGATTTAATTTTCTATTGCTTTCTACCTCATTGCTTGAGTTTAGATTCCACATGCCACTCCTGAAAACTGTTTAAGATATGATCATTAAGTTAATCATCAATAACAGCCAGTCCTCAGCACATTCTCAGAGCAGGAGTGTAT
Organism: Regulus satrapa; assembly: GCA_013396955.1. NCBI lineage: Eukaryota > Metazoa > Chordata > Aves > Passeriformes > Regulidae > Regulus > Regulus satrapa. Next base: position 330,946 of record VWZN01020576.1, on the reverse strand, counting down.
TTTTCCCTTTTACGTGTGGTGTTTTCTTTTTTGTAGCTGCTCTTCTTCTGAAATACTCCAAGAAATCCGGGCTATGGACAGGCCAGGAGACAGCTGTGTTCATCGGGGACTACCTGAAAGTGGCCAAAGAAGGCAAGCAGAGAAGTGCTTTTTGGGTACACTTCCTGCACCAAGAAGAAAGCCTGGGAAGGTATGGGCCTAGCAGATTTCTGAAACAAAGTGTTTATCAATGCTGCTTATTTTTAAACATGGATAAAAACTGTCGGGAAAGATTTGCTGCAGCAAGAATATTTTATGCCTTTCCCAAATACGCTGGACATTTTGACAATCTGTCCCATCACTCCACTTCTGATTTCCAGGAAGGAAAAGCTGCTTTACTGTTGTCTTCTAGCAGCTAATTGCAGAGTTCAGATCATTACTAGAAGTGTCTTATGAATTATTACGGGTGGAGAACAGTATTTTAATATCTCTGAGTCCGGTCTCCCTTCAGAGTTAAGAAGAGTTGGGTTTAAGCATTCCAGTGTTATGAAACCCCCATCCCAGGATTCGATTGATAATTTTTCATCTCTATGAGATAGAAAAGAATTCCACCCAATTTTAATCACAGCCATTTTAAATGCATTACCTACAGGTAGATTTGCTTCTGATGAGTTCTGCTCTGCAGTGATGTTTCTGGATCCCAGCATCCAGAACAAACACCGCCCCAGACACTTCTCCTTTTGTTTAGGTATGTTGGGAAGGAATACAAAGAAGAAAAGGGACTCCTCCATCATTTCAGTGACGTGGAGCGACAAATGACCGCCCAGTACTATGTGACAGAGTTCAACAAGAGGCTGTATGAGCAGAAGGTCCCTACCCAAATCTTTTATATCCCCTCTGCAGTACTCCTGGTAAGGACTGTCTTGTAAGCAATTCCAAGGACCTGATGAAGAAAGGTGTCTTGGGTCAATTACAGCAGCAGTGAGGCTCTCTCCTTTCAGATCCTGGAGGACAGAACAATAAAGGGATGTGTGAGTGTGGAGCCCTACATCCTCGGGGAGTTTGTGAAGCTGTCCAACAACACCAAGGTGGTGAAGAATGAGTACAAAGCCACGGAGTACGGTCTGGCTTACGGACACTTCTGCTACGAGTTCTCCAACGGAGCTGACGTCGTCGTCGACCTTCAAGGTGAGTATGACAGTGATGCTTATGCCTTTCACACTCAACTCCTAGCCCACAGGCATCTTTGGGATATTCATTTCATTAAAATTCATTATGTGTCTCATAGGGTTCTGCTTTTGCTGCCTTAGGTGGAAACTGGGGATCACTGAGGTGATATGAACAGAGCAAAGGCCATGCCAGGCTGAGTGCCGAGTGTGGCAATACAAAGGCTGTGGTGTTTGATATCAAGATGTATCATTTTTTCCACAGGCTGGGTTACAGGTAACGGGAAAGGCCTCATCTATCTCACAGACCCCCAGATCCATTCCCTCAACAGCAAAGACGTCTCACGCTCCAACTTCGGGAAGAAAGGAATTTCCTACTTTTTTAATGATCAACACGTGGAGTGCAACGAGATCTGCAGCTGCCTGTCTTTGACAAGGCCCTCGGTGGAGCTGCTGGCCTAGACTGACCCAGGTCAGTCCACAGAATGACCCATGAGCTGGACACTGTTTTACCCTACACATCTTTGGGAAGGGTTTGTCCAGCAAGGCAGTGAAAAGCTGCCTTCATTTCCCATTCTCCTCTTCCTCCCCAAACGCCCTGATGTCCCACTGCCCCCCAGCACTGGGATAATTTCTTTGGGGAGATTTTCTCGATGAGAAAGGGAGCACAGCATCAAAGTTACACAAAGAGATGGGTCCCCAACAGACTTTGCTTTAACAAAACCATCCCCTTTTGTTTCTCCATCCAGCAGAGATTTTTAGGCTTTTGTCCCCGCGTTTTAGCAATGCTATTGTTTTCTAGGTGATGTTTGTGCCGAGTTGTTTGGAAAGATGCCCTATCCCTGGGCCAATTGATTAGAACTAGGTGTAAAGAGGGAGAAGGAAGAGGAGAAAAAAAAATTAAATCTCTTTATTATGGTGCATAAACCTTCAGTCTTGGGGAGCTGCGCAGCTGCGCGGGGAGAAAAATGCATTCAAAAATATAATGCCAGTGTGAATAATCCTTTCCCGAGCGCTGCTCACAGACTGCTCCAGCTTTGTCAGGTGAACTTGAACCGGGCCATCAGATTTGCAGCAGTTCCCATTGCACACTGTCTGTCACCCCGGGGCATTCACCATCTTGCCTGTTGTTAAGAGCCAGCAAACAATCCATCATTGAGCTGGGCAGTCGCCGGCTCACACAACAGTGAAATCGGCATGTGACGGGACACTCGGCCCCAGTGTCTCGCAGATTAAAGTGATACATGAAAACTCACGTGTTACTGGGAAGATTAAGCCCGTTATCTTGTTGTGCAGCCAATAAAGGCCGGCCTTGTCCTCGGCAGTGGGGAAATGCTGGCTTTAACTAAGTGACAAACTCCGCGCTCGCATAGCTCCGTGCTCCGGCCAGCGAGCGCCGGGGCTCTGCAGGGCAAACAAAGCTAGTTAGCAAGATCCCGGGAATTAATTTGCGGCAGAGATGCTGTGTTAAAGCCTCTCTGCAGAAGCTTTGCCTGCTCTAGAGAGACAATTAAAAGCAAAACAAAACCTCTCGGACAATCTCTCTGCCACAAAGTGTCCCAATGCCAGCAGCCAGCCCCGACTGCACACGCGCTTCTGCGACCCCGTGGGTTTTCCAGCTCCTTCGTGCACAAAAGAAGAAAAAGAAAATTTATTTAGACGTGGCTCTGAATAAATCCAGCCCTTTTGTGAATTTTTAATATTTCGCTTTCTTCCTGATATTTCCACCTAGCAGTTTATTTCTTTTGTCGGTTTCAGGAGACATCTTGCCACCTCAGCCGAGGTTGTTGCTATTCACAGATAAAAGTTAGGGTCAAGGATCAGCTTGTCCAGTTTCCTTTTAAAACAGACATGGTATCATATTCTACCGGTCTTACTCTTTACAGGATTGGGTACAATTTCAGGTGTGTCAGGAACTCTGTCTTCATGCGGGGTTTGGATACTGGAAATCATGGATTTACAACCTCATTGCCTCAAGAACTGGGACACCCACGTGGCTCCAAACACACGGAGTTTAAATTATTGGTTCAGATTTGTGGTATAAATAGGGGATTATTGAGGATCCTCTCCATCTGAGGATAGATAATTTAATATTTTGACTGTAAATTTCATCTTAGAGCTACTGACAAAAAAAAAAAAAAGCTGTTATTTCCTCTGGTTTCAGAATAAAATAATTTGAACTAACAGAGACATCGGGAATACTTTTTTCCTTGTTTAATTAGAAATTGGAAGTTTTTATTGGAGATTCAGTGGTTTGTATTAAGTAACTTACTACCAAGATGCTTTTTGGGCTTGATTAATTGTAACACTCTCCAAATTCCAACCTAAGTACTCGGTATGACCATCGAGGGCCAGTCTCTACAAAATGCGTGGAGCTGTGTCGCGCTGGGACAGTGCAATATGAACTGTAGGGACATCAAGCCTGAGGAAAGATTTTCTCCTCTCACCTAAACTCCAGGACTTGAGTTTACACCCTGTGTAATCGCTGCTGCAAGTCAGTCACAAAACCAGCCTGCTTGTGACAAAGTGGTGACCCACTTTCCTGTCCTTCGGGGAAGGTATTTAAGGGCTTTTTCCTCCTTCCCTTTCTGCAGGTGTCCAGGTGAAAGGCGGAGTCTTGCTGGCTGTGTGTCGTGCTTGTGCATCCGAGTTAGTAAATTTGATATCCAGGGAACAAGCTGATACAACCAAAGCCTGCTAACAGGTAGAACGATTTTCTCACTCGTTTGCCAGTAACTAATGACTCTATGGAACACTTAAGAGAATTTCTCTTAGAAAAGATGTAGTGGAAAGGGAGCCCCTCAGTCATCCCAACAACACAAGGCTGAGCCGAGCTGGCCTCCCTCCCTCTCCCTCCGAGCCGCAGCATCCCGGGCCATTCCGGCTGGCAGAGAGCGGGCACGGGGTGACCCCTCCAGCTGTGAGGCAGCCTCTGCACGCGAGGCAGCACGGCCCCGCTGCCATAAACCCAGCATCAGCTGCCCCCGGAGCCCAGCTGCTGGATTTTTTTTTGCTGCACGGCTCCTTCACCGGACGCAGCTATTCATGAGGGAATGAGGGGAAAGCCTCACGTCAGCAAGCGCAGAACCACAGCCCGTGCTGCCCCATCTCTTCTGCTTGGAAGAACACAGCAGCAGCAGCAGCTTCCTCGGCATCTCCTTCCCACTCCCCAGAGCCGGGATTTTTGCAGCAAGGTGTTGGTACCTGCTGCTGTCACCCGCTGCCTTGAGGGAAGCCTCGCGGGTGCCTCCCTCAGCTCTGTGGGGAAGCTGGCGGCTCTGTGCTGCTCTCACCCCTCTCCCGGGAGTGACACACGCCACCCTCCTTTCTTCCACTCGGATGAAATCATCTCCCCTGTCCCCTGGCTGAGCGGGAGCAGATGGGGCTGTTGGCCTCTGCAGCCGCCCGCTGCCCCAGCTCGTGTGAGCCCGCCGTGCCTCCGGCCCCCCCACCGGGCCCGCCCGCTGCCCCTCCAAACAGGACTTAATCCCATTCCCTAATCCCAAACTTCTCCACCAAGCTGTTCTGTTCTCAAGGCAGAGTGCATCTTCCATCGAAAGATACCGAGTTACTAACAATTTGTTTAGCGCGGAGCACGGCGGGTGCACAGGTCCCTAGAGGCAGGTCCAGCGTCCCGGGGGGTTCCCGGGTGGCACAGCCAGCACCCAGGGGAGCAGGATGAGGGCAGGATCCCCCCCCGGCAGGCAGCAGGTGCCTTTCCTCCCTTTCCTGCAGCCCAGCACAGCCCAACCCAAACTGTCGTGCCGGCTACCGGGGCTGCCGTCCCCTCCGAGCAGGACATCACGTTAATAGAGGTTGATTTGCAAACGGCGTCGCCCCCCCCAGTGCCCCCCTTTGCCTGACTCCCGCTTTTCTGCTCAATGGCACAGATGCTGCTTTGTGCTGCCCAGGACCAGGCAGCTATTAGCAGCAAATCCAGCGAGGGAAATTAATGAAGGCGACTACTAATAAAAGACAGCTCAGGACAGCCCGACCAACTTGCTCCGAGCGGTAATTAACTTTTTTTAAAACTCATGAAGGTAAATATGCCGTCAGCTTTGGGCCGGTCTCTCTGCTTTTTAATAAAAGGGAGGAGGAGGGGAGGCGAGGGAGAGGGGAGGGCTGTGTGTCACAGCCTCCCCAGCACCATCCCTGCTCCCTCCCGGCCGCTGCAAAGTGACCCTCTGAGGATTTTTGGTTTTTTTTTTCTCTCCAATCAGTTTTTAGAGGCTTGATTTTAAATCTGGCAAGAGTTCTGCCTCTTCTTGATCTGAATTCAGTACAAGAGGTCAGGGAGATGAGCAGGCTGCCAGAATTTTGCAGTTGCAGATTTGTAGGTAGAAGGCAGGATGTGCTTATATCTCTGTATCCATACACTGTCAGTTTGTCAGAGCAGAGGAGTCTGTCTTAGACTTTAAACCACAAGATCTTGCCTTGTAGCAACACAACAACCTACATCAGGTCACAGAAAAGATCCCCTTGGGATTTCTGCTTTTGCCAGGGGATTGACTGTATAATAGATAATTGAGATCCTTTTTGCCCATGGGGAATGGGGATTGGGGCTACATGGGCCAAATCCATGCATAATACAGGAACATGGGGAAGCCCAACCTGAGGCACCTGAGTAAGGCTTTAGGAAAACTGGGTTTAAAATGCACCAGGCAGCTGAGAGCCGTGTCGGGAGAGCTCTTTAACGATGGCACTACGTGGACAGATTTATGCCTGCCATGAAAGGCAGCGTGCGGCAGCCCTTGGGGTGCTGGTTTGGCTCCTCATGGCCATTCTTATGCCAAGGAGGGCTGTAAACCCCCCTGGGGGCCTTCAAGCTGCCCCTCCAGCCCTGCCGGCGCAGAGGAGCTTTTATGCCAAAATACAATACACAGAAGGATCATAAACACATGTTCTTGGGGCGAGGGGCTGCCATGGAAACCACCCTCAGGTTCCTCACATCATCCAAGGAGGTGTTTGCCCATCTTGCATCTCCTGGGCTGATTCCAGGTTGGCTGCAATTGGCTTTGGGGACTCCCCAGCACCTCTAAAAATTAGTCTTCTGAGAGAAAAGAG
>VWZN01020576.1:299707-316901 GCA_013396955.1 Regulus satrapa | reverse complement strand
GGCAGGGAGGGAAAAACCGGGGAAAAACGGGGAAAACCGGGGAAAAACGGGGACAGCCGGGATGGGAGGGAGGGAGGGAATTCCCGCTGTGTCGGAAGGGACGCCACCGCTGCACTGCTCACAAGCTCCGTCCAGCCCAGCCTTGAACACTTCCAGGCACGGGGCAGCTAGAGCTCCTCTATGCCAGTGCCTCGCTCTCCTCCCACGGAAGAATTTGTTCCCTAATAATATCCCAGCAAATCTGGCATTTGAAGACGTTCCCCCTTGTCTTGTCACTCCGTGCCCTCGTGACAAGTCTCTCTCCAGCTGTTTTGGAGCCCTTGTAAGCCCTGCATGGCAATTAAGATTTTCCCAAGGAAAAGGGATTGGGCCTTTTTATTGTTATAATCAAGCTCCTTCCTGGATGTGACCTACCCGTAAATATGGAGGGTGACAGAATTGGTCTAAAATGCCATGGTGTCTAATCTGAAGAACAGTGGAATACCACTACTATCATTAACCACACTGTAAGCATAGAAGGATTTCACTTCTCAAGCAGATGAAGTCACACTATTTATGGTCATCAACCAAATAAAGTCACTTTAATAATTTTTAGTCACGTGTCCGACCACGAGGTCAAACCAAAGTATCAGTGCACTGAGATCTAAACAAAAATAGCCCACATTAAATAAATACTAGATTAAAAATTACGAGAGCTATTGCTATAGACAAGCAGTTAATATCTTGTTCATAAAATTAATACATATTTTATTTTTCCTTTTTCTTATTCTGTTCTTCTTCCTGCCAATTCTCCAAGTAAGACTTGAGAATGTCATTTAGCTGCTGCTCACACTGGTTTGCATGTTGTAAGCCATTTTCCCATCCTAAAAGCAGCAACAAACAGGATAATTACATCTCTCTCTACAGCATCCATCGTGGAATCAGCCCCCGGCAATGCCAACATCTATTTCCCCAAGAGTACTGACTGGCTGTGATATTTCTGCTTGGAAAATGGCTCTTTGGAGTTCAGTCACTAACAAGATGCTTTCTTTGATGTCAGCCAAGCAGGTAAAGTTCCATTACTGGATTAAAAAACCCCCTTTGAGTATAAAAGGAGCTTGCAGGTAAAACTGCAAACATGAAACTTGCACATGCTTGCATTTTCCTGCAATGTATTAGATTTTCTCTGGAGTTTACATGCAACGAATATAGCTGTTGCTCTACTGTACATACCATATATTTTATATATTATTATATATAGTACATAAACACTATAAGGTATATTATACATAGCCCAATCAAAGAAAACGAGGTTTCAAAAAGCCCAGCAAAGAAACTCTTACCTTTGCAGTGGTGAATTACTCTTCCCCACAGCCTGTTCCTGCTCAGACAGGGCAGACTCCCCACAATCAGCAGGTGCCTCTTTGCCCTCGTCAGTGCCACGTTCATCCTCTTCTCCGAGTCTATGAACCCAAACTGCCTCGTCCTGACACACGACAGGACGATGATTTCCCTCTCAGCGCCTTGGAACGCGTCCACCGTGGACACCTGGACGGGCTTGACTTCAAAAGCCTCAGAGTGAACCCCACTGAGCAAATTCTGGATCTGTGGGCAAAGAAACAGGGAAGAGGCATGAGTCTGGTTACTCGGTGAGTACATTTAAGAAAACGGTTTTATTGATTTTTATTACTGATTTATGATACAAACCTTATGCATTTGTGATTTATAAAGGGTAATCACACCAATAGCAGCCCCTTCTATTCCACTTGCAATCAGAGACTGGATGAGCTTGACTGTAAAATGAGCTTCTGCCATATTATAAAAACTGTTGTCTCTTTCAATCTGAGAAGAGGAAAAAAGATTCCCAAATTACTTCTCACCAACAATGTAAAAAGGAACAGAATGGAAAAAAGATAACGATATTGAGTTTTTATATAAGACATATATAAGAAGTGCTGAGGTACTTACTTGCTCCATGCCATGAATGCTATAAAAGCAGAGTGTTGGAAGCCATTCCAATAAAGGAGTCCTGTCCTGTTCAGAAATCCCATCGATGAGGTTCCCGTCGTAGAAGAGCTCGTTGGCGACGGCACTGAGGGCAGGGTGACAGCGGTACTGTGTCCGTAGAAGAATTGGGTTATGTCCCTAAAGAACGAGGATGCAGAAATTAGGATTGGGAAGGGTTTACGTGGCTGGAGCTCGGAGCAAGCTGGTCTGATGCAAGGTGTCCCTGTCTATGGTGGGAGGCTGGATTAGGCGACCTTTGAGGTCCCTTCCAACCCAAACCGTTCTGTGATTTTATGATATTTGCAATGCTGAAACCCTGATCCTCTGACACCTGAACCACAATTCCCCATGTGACTTCAGGAGACCTACAATTCCACTCTCCACCTTTTCCAAAGGTGTGTTTTCAGCAGCACCTACCATTAAGCAGAGCCGGTCAAAGAGAGTCTGCTCCAATCCCTGCTCATGAATGCTCTCAGACCCTTGAACAGTTGGTGGCAGTTGCTTGGGATCTCCAACAAGGACAAGCTTTTCACACTGAAACCTAAATAATAATGTGGGAAAAAAAACCCAAGAAAAAAAAGCGTTCTAAAAAGCATGTTAAAGAGTTCACAACCAAGCATGTGCTGTGCCTCCCATCAGCCTCCCTTCTCCATCCCAATTTAATAACACCTAATTGAGGACAATTAAAAATCACTCTTCTTGCTCTCTAAGGCGAGACCTCAGGGTTTGTGTGCTCAAAAAGGTGTGGAGTTTGGCACTACTTGGAGCTTGTGTCCCCGCTGAAGCCCCACAGGAAGGCTGTACCTGGCGATGGGAAGGAGAGAAGCAGGCTCAGTCATCTGACTGCACTCATCCAGCATCACCACAGGAAACCTGAGCGCGTTCAGACAAGGGAAAGGGCAGGCAGCACACGTCACTCCAACCACCTTCACCTTTCAGGAGGCGAGGAAAAAACAGGCAGGCAAAAAGTTAAGATCATTTCATAGTAAATCTCTGTGCTTCACATAACTATAGCAGGAGGATACACCTGAATTTGTTTTTAGAAACAGGACACTAAGCTATACCTGTGCAGTCAAACCTAATGTTCACTTTACATTTCAAAACCAGGAGCTTGGCAGGTGTGAGAGGGGATTCCCAGTTTCCATTGCTGGGCCCTGTGGATAAGACACAGCAAATCCCTGCTTTCCCATCCCACCTCGTGGACTGTACCTGTTGCAGAATAGTTTTATTGGTCCCCAGTTTATGCTGCTCGATGCTCTTCCTGACATATATTTTTTCAGCTGGAGTCAAATCTTCTTTCATGAGAGCAAGCAGCTCTTTCAGCTGCTCACTGTCATTTCCTGAGCCTGCATGTAAACTTTAAAGAAGATTTTGTAACATACATTACAGTAACTGAAAAGAGCAATTCTTGGAACAATAACCATACTTTACACATAACAGCAATTTACATCAATGTATTAACCTACCCCAAATTGCTTCAGATCCCTCAAAGGGGTTTCTTACCTATGGGGAAGAATTGCTTTCGTGATTTTCCTTATACTTCCCACTCTTATAAAGTCCTCAAATCCAAGATCGAGCAGACTTTAAAGAAAAGAAATGATAAACATTACAGAAATGGAAGAAAAAACCCTGAAAACTTTAAAAATTAGTTTCAAAAGGCATATCAGAACAGATATGGTGATGAATGAGACAAAGTACCTCAGTAATTCAAGAAGATCAAAATAAATTATCTCATCATGATTTGCCTCAAAAATGCTTAATGCCTCAGTGATTTCCCTCTCATAGTCTTCCATATGTATCTTCCTTTTTCCTTCCAAACCATGTGTTTATTTCGTGCTAACTTCATGCTGAATTTTCCCAAATCTGATTCTCTCTGCTCCTCCTTCCCCTACTGCTACATCCCAAAGACTCCTGAGCAGTGTTACTTTGTCATGATGGATTTTAACAGTAAACTTGATGTGAGTAGAGCCTAAAGTAGTCTTCTGTAAATGTTTTATGTAGATTTCACTCTTAACTGTGCAAAAGAGCTGAGATAAAATTAAAGCCTGTGTGTGGCACCTTTTAGAGAGAGAAATCAATCTTTTTGATGTGTTTTACAGGAAATACCAACACAATTATCACTACAATCTAAGTGCATTATTGGTTTTGGAAGAAGAGTCTGTAAGAGCTCAGTAACCCACCCCAGCAGTATCCTGTCCACAGCAACGTTGGTGGAAGAAGCAATGAGAAGTTTCCATGGAGTTGCCCTTGGACCCTCTGTAGCTTCACTGCTTTCAAAGAGCTGCACGAGGAACAAGATCACCACAGACAGCAAGTAGCTCTTGCCAGCTCCAAAAACACCTAGTAGTTTGGAAGAAAAAGCCCAAGTTACAGGTGAGAATCTTCTAGAAAGTTTAAGTCAATTGTTATGCTGTGATTCCTCTAAAAATCCTTCAGCAGCTCCCAGCATCCAGGTGCAACCTTACCTTTACAAAAACAAAGCTAATATATTCTAAAAAGTGGTTTTAATGTGAAAAGAAATAAGCAGAAGACAATAAGTAACTCTGATTTTGTGCATAGATATTTCTAGGCAAAACCTCTTATGCTTCAGTGAGTCCTGCAAAAGGCAGAATGAAAACTGCAGGGACAAAAAGCTCTGTGCTGACAGAATGGATGTGTCACTATCAGAGGGGCTGATTCTGGCATTTCTCATTCATCAACATTTTTACGAAGATACAATAGCAGCAAATGTCACAATTCTTGGCTGTGTACCACGTATGATGGTGATGGGGAAGCTCTGAGGTTCTCCCCCTGGTTTGGGGTTTTCACAGGAGGTCATCATGTGAGCGATGTGAAGCAGTGATGCTGCTTGGTCTGGGTTCAGGGAGAACCTTTGGATCATCTCTTCAGCCACTCCCATTGCCACTTCAGAGCTCACAGGGCCAGACATCATTGAGCATTTCAGGCTCACGGCAGGTGGAGTGAATTTCCTTTTGTTGACTCTTTTCGTAGCATTTTCCGATTTAAAATCCCTAAGAAAACACAAAGTAGCCAAAAATTGTGCTATAATTTATATCTCCTGGTTCTGATATTCCCCCACTGGACTGCTGCTGTTTTATGACGCGCTCGCAGTATCACAGAAAGGAACTCACATTTTCAGGAGATATGGGATTAGTGGTAACGTGGATGGATTGAAGTGCTCCTCCATGTTCCTTAAGGATGCCAGCTCACCACTGGCATTACAAACCAGCAAGGCATGAACACACACTGGAAAGGCCACAGAAAAACAGAACGAGAAAGAAATTCAATGAGCGGAAATTTCAAATCAGCTAAATAAATGAATTATAAAATGCCAAAAGAGTAATTAACTGACTTTTATCTTCTTCATTTACAAAACAACCCCAAAGCTTTAACTCAAGTCAGCAGCAAGACCAAGAAACTTTTGCAGAATCAGGGACTTAACACATGACTTTTTATATAAATAGAAATATTCCAGTGAGTTGAGGTTTCTTGTACTTTGTTTTTCAAGGACAGTAAAACCACATTCCTTTTACTAACACTCCGAGAGTCAACTTGCACTGTTAATCATATTACATAATTTCCTCATTTCTTTATATTATTCTCATTTCTTCCCCACCCATTCTGAATTTGCCAGCTACCTTGCAAGTTTATTTGCATTATTTACTGCATTCAAATTATATATTCAAACATACAAGGAAAAAAAAAATACTGTGAATTAAATCATGTACAGAATTTGAGACATTCTGAACTCTTCCTTAGTTGCTGGCTGGATTTTTCCTTAGTTGTTTCCCCCCCAGTTCTGAATGATTTGCTGTGGAACTCACTGTTTGATCTCCAGTTGGAGGGACTGTAGCCTTTCAGTGGTAGCAATTCTATTTCATTGTTGGAGGATGGTCCAAAGAAAGCACTGCTTGCAATGAAAGTATCAACGGGATCAAAGTTCAGAGTCTTTGAAACAACCCAGATGTCATCTGCCAAAAATAATACAGAGTCCTCATAAGCTTCTCCTACTGCCACCTTTCAAATCTGATGTTTAAGACGTGCTCACCTTTGCTGTAGAGAGAAGAATGCTCCTTTCTGCTTAGTTTCAGGTATATTTTGGGTTTGGAGTCACCATCAAAGCTGGCAGGTGTATTTATAAATTTCTTGAATTTACTGTACCGCTGTGTTGCAATTTCAAAGGCTTTCCTGGGAAATTGTAATTTTTAAAGGAAAATCAACACATTTTAGATTCAACACCAAAAATAAGAAATCTCCACAGATTTGGCCAAGTGGGTGTACATCATCTTAAATTAACAGGTTTTAAATACATTTATCTTGACTGCAAAATTCCTTCATATTCAGCCACAATGAAATTGTTTCCTGTACAGTTAAACAGCACAGAATAGCCTTTGAGATGACTTCTAGTTATAAAATTAGAATCTTGAAGAGAAGAAATCAAATTCTCCTACTGAAGATTAAATGAACAATAATTCAAATGCAACAATTGTAACATTAGGCAACTGACCAAGCTGCTGATCAGCAGTTTTGATTCTTGCTAAAAAGAAATACCATTGCTATAAATATTTTTCCTTCACTAATTTAGCTCTCGCATTTCTTTACAGAAAGAAATCTTTACTCTTTAAACACAGAGAAAACGTTGTTAAATCCTGCTGAAATCCTGAGCTACTGGAATATTTATAAACCTTGAATTCACATAGCTCTTGAGAGAAGGGCACAGCATTTCAGGATACCTCACCAGAAGCTGGCATTCCTCATAGACAGCAATTTTTTGACTCCTGAGGTATGTCCCAATACTTTTTGCATCATGGAGCACTGCGCTCGGTCTGGATTTTGTCTCTGTGGGGTTCACATCCTCAATCCACTTGAAAAAGGAACACTGCTCAGCTTTAGGGGCATCACAGGCATAGAACAAACGACCCTGCAAGGGAAGGGAGGGGGAGAAAAAAAAAAAAGTCCATGAGCACTAAAACAAGCAAGAAAAAAAAGAGAAAGCAATGGATACTTTCACCCCAAAAGTGTAAAAGCACAAGGACTAAACAGTACCTTGTTCTGACCTTCTTTTTTAACCATCACCAGCTTAGCAGGGCGCATGTGGCTGCAGAGTGGAGCACAGCTTCCTTGGCTCTGGCTTTGCCCATCTTTCACTGCAGTGTAAAATGATAAATCCACTTTGGAGAGGGCACTGTGCAGTCTCTGGGCCAGCTCAAACAGCATGATGTTCAATTGCTCTTGGTGGGGAAAGAACAACAGAATCATTAGCACAGCCTTAAAATGCTTACAACAGGTACACAACATTCAAACAAATGTATTTTCACTGGAAGATTTGCATCCCAAATCGAAAATTTTATCTGAGTCCTAAAAGAAACCAGGTGAGCTGCAAAATCCACTTACTCCAGGGGAAAAGAAAAAAGGCTTAGGAATCTTAAGACTGGAAAACAGCTCTGAGGTTACATAGTTGAACAAAAGTGTATCCTCTTCTTGGTTTGCCTTTGCAATTTTGAGTATAGATTGAATATATTTCAGTATATATATAAAAAAAATGAAATGCATCCTGTTGTTTTAATAGGCAATGTTTAAAATGACAGCAATTCACAGAACAGAGATTTACCTGTCAGAGCAGCTTTAAAAACCTGTTTGTAATGAGTGGGAGACTGAAACACAGCTGGGATGGAAATCTTTCTTTTAGGAAGATTGGCATGTTTCACTTTATCCACAGAAGGAAAAGACAACTCAGAAATTATTATGTCCTAAAAAGACCCAGGAAAAGAAACCATTAAAAACTGTAAGACCTTGAATGAGACAAATTTTGCAGATTTGCAAAAGTACATATCCCTAGAGCTTGGGCTTCCAGTTAGGATGCACCATGAGGTTAAAATCTGCCCCTTGCCAAACAGCCCACATTTATAATAACACAGAAATGACTTCCAAAGGCTTTAGAGTAAATTATGTAGTTCAAAATCATGTTTTTCAGCACTAGTTGTGGGGAAGGAGCACACAAACCCCATTTTTAACACTGTTTTTGCACAGAAATTAATTATAATTGTTTTAATAAGCTTTTTAAGTCCAGTATATATGGATTATATATATATATATATATACACAAACACAAAAATGTGTATACCAGTGTATAAATATAACTAATATATGTAATAATTAATAAATGAAATATATTAGTTATTTCCTCTACTTCACACAAATACTGTACTGAACAGTTTTAAAGAACCAAAAAACTTAAAAAAAAAAGAAAAAGTTAATACTTTCTTCCTCTCAAAACCATTTGACAACTTAAAAAATCTGACTTGTGGTTGGTATGGTGCTTTCCCCAATTTACTCTGTTTGTCCACTGGTCACAAACAGCTGTGCTAAATTTTTAGGTGCTTATTCAGTGTCTTGACTGGACTTCCACACAACTAAAACTGAAGGAATTTATAATACTTCAAAGTCAGAGACTATGCCTTGAAGCAAAAATAGGTGTTCATTAAAATGATCCTGATACCACAATTAAGAAAAACCCTTTGTTCACCCAATTTCTTACCAATTACAGATGTCAAAACAACCCAGAAGCTTTTCTTTCACCTTCCTGCCATCAACATTCTGATTAAAAATCTAAATCTGGCACTGTGCGTGCCAAGGAACTGCCTTTACAAAGGACTAGTCACGGCACTTAAAAAAATACATTTTTGGGCTGCCACTACGTAGATAGAAACATTTCATCCAACCATACTGATAATATTGTTCAGGAAATCAGATGAATGCAGTCCCTTTTGACCAGAGAAATGTGTTTGTGTCAGTGATGGCTGTGTTTGCTGGAACAGTTACACACCTGGCCCTCTCCGGTTCCGCCGTGGCAGCTCAGGTGACTCAACACCTTTTGTGTGGCGGCAGCCAAAGGCGGCTGCCTCAAGTGCAGGGAAAGTACCTTGCCCTCTGAAACCAGATCTGGGTGATTGGTGTTTGCAGCCCTGGAGCATTCCCCAGGTGAGCTCCTGGCTGGCAGCAGCAGTGCAGAGCTGGGAGCACTCGGATCCAGGGCTCTGCCCTCTCCTGGGTCAGCCGGCGGCATTGTGAGGATGCTCTGGGCACAGATGTCATCATTCTCTTCCCCGTCAGGGCTGTTTTCAGGGATCAGATCACACTGAGCACTGCTTTGATACTTCAGCCACTTGCTTTGTCTGTGTTGGGCACTCACATTCGGGAGCGCTGGTGGCACAGACCCCCTTTGTCCGTCTTCCCTGTACTCCCCAAACACAGAGGTTTCATAATTCCTGTCCTCGGGGCCAGGAGCACTCCCAGGAAACGCCCCTGACTCGCTGCACAAATTGTCCCCTGAAGAACCCAAAGGCTGCTGGACCTCCTGGCTGCTCTCAGTGGGGTAAAACACCTCAGGAATCTCGGCGGTGGCGGGAAGAGTGACAAACGGAGTTCGTGTTTTCAGCGAGGGCTTGCGTGCTGGGAGGCTGCACTCCTCTGGAGAGCTGGATTTCTCCTGGGCTGTGGGGCAAATACAGCTTACAAGCAACTTGTAGCAGCCACGGATGGCACTTCAGATGTACCAAAAGGAAATCATTCTAACTTCCTTTTACATTCTGTCTTCTAGCTCTCTGGATTGTTCCTGTGCAGTATTACACTAAATTTTGTGTGAGTCTTTTGGTTACTTTTCATTCTTAGAAATCTCCATATTCAGAGCACATTACGTAGCCACTCTGCTTGTATAAAACACCTTGGCTGTGGTTTGGATCTGATGTCACTGTCAGCTGCTAGAAAACACCCAGCTCAACATTTGCTGCTTTTTCCAAAAGATAACCCACAAACCTCTGAATTAATATCAAACTATGCAGGTAAATAAGCTCTTAGTACCAAAAAACATCCTTTTGACTAAATTAATTATCCATAGTGACAGCTATAGATAGGTGTCAAATGGGATAGGGTCAGAAAACAGCTGAATATGGAAGAAAAAAAGCAGGTAAATAAAAACATTGGTATCATTTAGTAGCTTAGCCTACAGCCTTTTTGGCCCCGAACTAGCAGCTGACTTTTCTTTATAAAACTAAATCCCTCTACTGAAGTTTCTTTCAAGAGAATATAATTGGCAGAATAACTGTCTATGACAGCCCAATTTATTGTGCTTCAAGAACCCTCAGCTATTTTTCAGCTAAAACACTGAGGTGCCAGTATAAAACTGTAAATTCTTACTGAAAAAAGCATCTGGGAGTTCTGGTTCACTTGGTAAGATCCCACGTGTCAGGGGCTCCTGGATGCCTCCAAAAGTCTCATTTCCCCAAGGTGGAGACATTGTAGAGCCTGGATCAAGTGGGGAAGTCAGTTCTGATGAAATCTACAAGTGAAGAATTAACACAGCAGGTGAATGACTGGAAAAAACCCTGACTACAGCTCTTTTATCAGTATTGTCTCTGATATCATTCTAAACAATTGAAATATCTCTCAGAGTTGAGATAAAACAACTTAAAAAGTAAAAAAATGGCACGAACACACAGGAAATAAAGCCAAAAATATCTACAAGAGACAGTAGAATAAATCCTTACCTTGCCAGGTTCCCAGGCAGTCCACTCTGCTTGTCTCAGGTCAGAGGGTGAGCGTGACATTGTCCATGGTGGCACTTCAGGATACACATCCAATGGCAATGCTAGGAAAAACACGGGAGGCACGGAAGTCATGCAGGAATTCTGAGACCAATCACTGTCCTCCTATTCCTTTTACTTTCACTTACAGGACTGGTTTATTCCTGGCTCTTTGATAGGCTTCATTTGAAAATTCCTTTCTCTGTTAATGTCAACATCATCCTTATGAAGGCTCCTGGAACCTGGAGACTTTATTTTTAAGAAAGCGTAAGCAAAAACTTACTAGAAATTAAACAGTTTATCTTCTTTTTTTTTTTTTTTTTTCAAAGTGCAACTTATCAAAGGAGCAGAAGAAACCAAGTCACACATTACAAACTTTTATGACAAAGGTAAGTAAAAATAATTGATCTCGACAGGATTGTAGCAGTTTAAAATGGAACTATTTCCTATCCTAAATTGACAGGATACTTTCTTGCACTGAGGTTAGTAAGGATAGCTGAACAAAAAAAAATGTTTTACCTGTCTGAAGTCATAAAGGTCATAATTACTTGAAAAGAGGGGTGAGAAAAATGTCTCAGCTGCAAAATCCGTGTTCTGTGGGTGCTGCTGCCATCCTAGCTGGGAGCACGGAGCTCTCAACATGACCTCACTAGCTGCTGATCCTTTCACTCGGTGCCCTTGGAAGGCAACAGGCTACACAACGCATCAGAATTAGCACCAACAGGAAGGAAAAACTGCTCTGCAACTGCCTACAATGCAAGTGCTTTTTAAAAAACAAAACAAAAATAATCTCTTGACACTGCAGAAGAGCAACAGAACAATCTGGGAATTTTTTCCTTGTAATTTGAGTTTAAAACTCTCCCGGAAAACTTCCCACAGCAAACTGTACTAAAAATTACCAGAACTGGTTGAAATTTTATTAGGACTTAGTGTAATATATTACAATTAGCAAACCCTTGAACTGAAATTTAGGAAACACTTTTAATTATACTTCAGCAGTTCCAGAGAAATGGTACCTTTGGTTGCCAGTCAGATGTCCCAGGATTTCTTTGGGCTGCTGCTATTGGAACAATATATGCCTCTGTCTTCTGTAATAAATTGTCCACACAGTTGGGCTGCAGGAGAAAGTATCAAAACCTAATTAGTCTAACTGTTTAATAACCATTTAAAGTGAAAATTTAGGCTAAGAAATGTCTTGTATTTATACAAAGGAAGCCTTTTCAGTTAAAGCCTTTTTATTTGGAAGCCAGGACCATCCATGATAGGATAAGAAACTATGTCTGCTTTTTCAAACAGGAAAAAGGAAAGCATTTCTAAAATCTTTCTTTAAGCTTTAGGTGGATTGAAAAAGAAAAAAAGGCTGTTAATAGCACTGGATAAAAATCAATGTGAATTATCAAACACAAACAGTTTTTCCCAGCATACCTCCACCCAAAGACTAAAATTCTAAGGAAAGACATGTATTTAAAAAGATAGTGGGGGAAAAAAAAAAGTGGCAAAAGATGGGGTAGGAAAGGAGAAGTACCAGACATATTAATGGGGGATTAAACATGACTAAATACAACAATTTTCATTAAGTTTTTTGTCATGAATGAGGCCTCCTGAATATTGCCAAGATGACATCCTTTATTTATTACCAGCTTCATAGACAATGCCTCTAAGCAATTTGTAGCTCAACCTCTATGGTTTCATAAACCAAGAATTTTATTCCAGGTAGAAAATGAATTTATCTTGTACAGATAAACATATGTAGTCAAAAATTGGTTACCATAAGGCCAGGAGAATCAAAGTATGAACAGGAAGATGCCTGTAAACTTTCTGAGTAAGGCATTTCTGTAACCTCTTTTATAGCTACAAGAGATAGAAAAGCACAGTGAGTTTCAGTCACTAGTCTGGGGTTTGTTTTTTTTTACATGAAAACATCTGACTACTTACAGGTCTTGCAAATCATACCCATGCAACAAATTGCACAGTCAGGATTTAACTGAATGAGAGCAAACAGAGGACACACTTGGAGCTCACAATGTTGCTTTAAACAGTAAAAAATTGCACAAGGGAAACTACATTACACATCACTCTAAAAGCATTTCTAAATATGAGGAGAAATGAGAGAAATCAAACAGGTACAGACATACAGAATCCAGTTTAAAATACAAGCTGACCTAACCTTCCTCCTTCTCAAGGGGTTCAAATGTCTCCTTCGAAGTGTCTGTTTCACAGAACGTGCTGGTACTTTCCTCCATCTTTTGCAAGCTCTCTAATGCTGTGCTATGCTGAGTCAAAGCTCTCAGAAGAGCAATATCATTCACCAAATCAGGAAGTCCTGAGGAATTCCCAGCCACTGCTGTGCATTTCAGGCAATCCACCCCTACTGTTTCTCCTTTGCAGGCTTCAGGAGGAGCAGTTATGCTCTCTGCATTTTCTAATGCAGTTTCTCCTACTGCTGTGTCCTGTGGAGATGAATCACCTGCTCCTAAAGGATCTGATTTTTGTGACAGAGCCAGCAGAGGGCTGCCTGGTTTAATGTCATCACTCTTAGTACCCCAGAAGGGCTCTGAGCCAGCATCTGGGGATTCCATGCATCCAAGCTGTGTAACTCCTTCCTCGGTCTTTTTGTCCATGGCAGAAATTATTCTGCCAGGAGAAATACCTGGAAGTCTTCCAGTTGCCTCATACACCCGGGTTTCAGTGTGACATTCATTAACATTGGTGTCATCAGGCAAGAGATCAGAGTGCTGGTTTTTTATCCAGGATGTGCCATTAATGGTGAGTGCTGCACAGCCATCCAGATCCTCCTCTTTGTTTGTGGCTTCCAAACTTGATTGACTCTCATTGATCTCCTTTATGTTGTGTCCATCACCTAAAAGTTCCGCTTGGCTTCTGGTCTGGCTTGCAGTGTCTTCTGCAGTTCCCCTGGCATCACTGTCACAAAGCTGGGGTGGTGTACACCTCCCTC
The DNA here is from genome assembly GCA_013396955.1 of Regulus satrapa. Classification (NCBI taxonomy): domain Eukaryota; kingdom Metazoa; phylum Chordata; class Aves; order Passeriformes; family Regulidae; genus Regulus; species Regulus satrapa. The sequence goes on along the minus strand of VWZN01020576.1, from coordinate 303,377 downwards.
CATCCAAATTTGAACGTTTGACTTTGTTTTTGCTGTCTGTCTCTACTTCACAGCAAGTATGAGGCTTCAAATGAGGCCCCAAGGCAGCACCTTGTGCTACATCTTCTCCCTGTAAGGCACCTGGGCTCCATGAAGAGTCTCCCTCAGAGAATTCCTTCCCTTCTCTTTCACACACCTCTTCCTTGTCTATGTCATTAAAATCAAAAGCCTCCATTAGATTAAAGTTAACCTCCATCAGTTCCCCATCAGGACTAGAGTCTGTGCCCTGCAAACTGAACTCCTCCTTCACAGTTCCAGCTCCAGTCACTGTCACATCCCCAGAGAGCTCCGGGTCACCAGACACTCCCCCTGAATTTTGTCCTGGATGAAGCTCATCACTCTGCATCTTCACAGGGAAATTCTCCCTAAGACTGTCAGTCCCTGAATGCTCCCTGTATCCAAAGAGATTGTTTTCAAAGGCAGCTGGACTTGCTGAAGGTGAAATGTCACCTGAGGGTGGGACAAACTGACTGTCACTCATTCCACTTACAGTGGACTCAGGTAGGAAGTAACTATTTGTGCTGCAGGGATCTTTTAAATCTTGACTTAAATTATTTACCTTTTTGTCTTGTCTCCGTCCTGGGATTTCTTCAGCACGAGGTTGTTCAGCTGAATTTGGAAGCGTTTGAGCATTCCATTCCTTCTGATCATTTACAGCTCCCTGCATAAGAAGCAGGTGCTGAGTATCTGGAAGGAGTCCTTTGGCAGGGTTGCCTGAAAAAGCAGGTAGGACGGGGCTTATTTTGTCACAGAAACCTGCCTTTTCTGCTGCCTGAAACCTGGAAAGACAGCCTGTGACTCCAGATGTTTGCTCTCTGTGTTCTTGTGCTGGTTTAGACTTCAGAAGAGCAATGATCTGTGCTGTGCTCCTGATGTGGTGGGACACTGCCCCGGGACCAGCGTGCCCAGTAAGGGGAGGAGATTCTGGCTTCACAACAAACTGGTTGGAATTTTGCTTCTCTGTCTCCTCACAGCTGTCACTAAAGGCAGCTGAAAGCAGCGAGGACACAGACATTTGTTCTCTGCTGTTGTCCCTGCATCCCTCTTCCTGACAGCCTGCAGAGGGATTCGTTTGTGCATCCTTCTTGCGAATGGTAGAAAATAACGGAGAGCTGATGTAAAACCTGGATGGAAAACTCCCTTGGCACTCCTTAGATAAAGGCAACGCTGTTGGTTTCTCTTCATCTTCCACAGCTGGTATTTTCTTCTCAACTTGCCGTGGCCCTTGGAACCCCTAGGAGAGAAATTTTCAATGAATCCCCATTTTGTAATCAAATGTTGAAAATGGGGCACACTCCATGAACTACACTCTGATCAAATGGCCTGAAAATATATTCTGACCAAATCCACGTGGGGAGTCCATAGGTGCAGAGAAACAAACCTGCAGCCCTTGTGATTCTTAGTGCAGGCTCAGCAACAGCAATCCCGATAAACCAAATTTCCTAAATGTGGAAAAACCACAATTTCTGTAATTCTGTATTACACAATTACACTTGAGCTGTAATTCTGCTAAAAAAAATAATTTAAAAAAAGCAGGAAGAAATTATGGATATATTTACCATAGATGAAAATACGTGTCCCTTGTGTTTTGTAATGCATGCAAACATGAGACATAAAAGTTTGGAACAAAAACACACCGTAAATTTCCTTTTCAAGCCGACAGGGAGATGTCTCGGGGGTAGAAGACCAGGTTTTACACCATTTCTATCCACTGCTGGAGTTTCTGCTTTCTTTGGCTGGTCTTCAGAGGGCTTTTCACTCACTTTGACTGCTTCAACTGTGATTAAATATCGCTCACTTTCAAAATCATCTCCAGGAGTCACCTGGAAAAGAGAGAGCAGCAGTGTCCACAAAATAGTACCATGCAAGAAACAACAGCATAGAGTTTTATTTGAAATGAATGCAATCTTTTAAGTACTTACATGTAAAAAATGCAGGGGATTACACCTACTATATCACAGATGTCATATAATACTTTCATTTATACATATATACTAAAAAGCATCAGCATTTAGTTTCAAGGATTATTTCATATATCACTGTAATACACTGCTTTTACCACAGAGGAAGAAAAGCTCCATGAAATCTTGTGGACAAACAGTAAGATCTATTAATAAACAGAAGCTCTTTTCCCTTTCCATTATTTGCACTGTAGCAGAGTTTCATATCAACAACAAGAAAAATTACTATTTTGGCTACCAAACAATTGTTTGAAATGCTGCCTGAAAGACAAACTACAACTGGATATAAAAAAAACAAACCAAAACCAACTCTGAACAAAATATACCTGAGATTTTATAAAAATACTCTCCAGACATTGTCCTTTATCATCAAACAAGGTAGCCTGAAATATAAAAATAAGATTTTAAACAACGAGTTACTTCACAAATCAACCAGACTGCCACTGGTGGTGGCAGATGATATTAAACCCAACAGTGTTAAATCTGAATTTTCACCTGATTTCTGCCAGTTCTAACCCTCAGAATTCCGTCTTGCCACGTTTTTGATTTTTTCATCTTTTGGTGAGTGTATAACACCTGTTTTAAAAACATAAAATATTGGGGGAAAAAAAAAAAAGTAAGAAAACGTTCAAATATTTCAGCAGCTACAGTCGTTAAAGTTATTCCTATTTAATTGCAGAATGTTAAAAATCACTCACAGTAAATTCTTGAAAGGCCATTGCTTTGGCAACACAGTCATCCACCAGCTTATTCCACAAATATCCACATCTTCCCACAGCCCGAGAGACAGGGAAACGGCCAGGATGCACCTAAGCTGGGAAGGAAAAGGGTAGACAAAAAATGACTTTTTCCCCTCAAAAGAAAAGAATTAGATGCAAGACAGAATCAAAATCACTGGGATAGAGCCGCTGTGGGCATTTTAATGAGACACCTCGAAAACAATCTAACAGATTGTTGGTTAAAAAAAAAAATTAATTGAATAAATGTCAAGATATTTTCCAGCCTTTAGACGAATTCATTCATCTGAATGAATGGCTGGCAACTCTGAATACTCTTATTCAGAATTATTTGAATTAAAAACCCAAAAGCTAACCCCCGGAGGAGCCGTTACCGGAATGATTTTGTCACAGGTGCGGATTTGGTGATGCATGAAGTAACTGACTCTCTAAACCAGCTCGCCGTGAAGCCGAACCTCTTTGCATATTTGAAGTTAGACCGCGAGATGTCTTAAAATAATTTCTTATCTACTTCGGATGGGTGAGAAACGCTTTATATGGCAAAGAGGGGAAAGGCTTTCTTAACGGCTGCCACCTCCTCGGGTAGCTTCGTAAGGTGAAAATCCTTGGACACGCCCTTTAGGACGGAGTTATTCCCTAAATTACCGGAGCAGCGGCACGGACGCGAACCCTTAGGATGACTCCCGAGGGAACGAACGCCGCGGGCTGTGGGACGGACACAGGGACCCGCCGCCTGCCGAGGGACCGCGACCGCAGCCCGGCGCCACTCGCGGAGCCCGGGCGGACACCCCGACCCTACCCCTGGGCTCCGGGCTCGGCTCCGCCATCGCCGCCTCTCCGAACTTCCCGCCGCAGCGCCCCCGCCTGACGTCACAGCGCCGCGACGCCCCCGCCAGGAGGAAGTCACGTGCTCCCAGAGCCGGGCGCGCCCCC
>VWZN01020576.1:267059-299611 GCA_013396955.1 Regulus satrapa | reverse complement strand
CTCTCTGCCCGCCCCCGGGTATTCCCCCCCCTTTCCCCCCCCGCCGCTCCCGACGCGTGCGGCGCCCTCCCGAGGGCTCCTCGCTGGCCCGGGGGGCGCTGAGGTGGCTTTGCCCGCAGGTGATGATGCCCGGGTGACTCTTCTGCGTGGTGTCATGTGTTGACGCCTCGCCTTGAGGCCGAGGGAGCTTCGGGCCCCGCAGGGTTAGTGTGTGCCGAATCTTAAGTCTGTTTTATCGAATGTTCTCTCTCGGTAAGATCTGTGAATTGCTCCAGCAGCAGCACCTGCAGTGGTCAGTGCCTGGGCAGTGGTAAGTGTATGGTGGTCAGGTTTCTCAGGATAAGTCAGGGCTAGAAAAATCGCTATCACATTGTGGTCCGCCCCTCGTTTGAAGAGTAGAGGAGGTGAGGTTCTCCCGTAGATTTTCGGTGGGGTTGGTCTAGTGCAGCAGCTCCCAGGGCCGCAGAATGCTTGTTTTTATGTAGCCACCTCCACTCTGCTTCCAAGTACTTATTCGTTCTGATTCCCTCCAGCGGCTCTGCTGATTGTTCAGTTCCTTAATCACCTGGTTGTCCCAACAGGGAAGAAACATAAATAAGTTCTCAGGTCTTGAAATTTAGTTGTATTTCTTGAGGGTGAGATATTGTGAGGTGAAGGGGTTGGGCTGCCCTTTTGGTGTCATACAGGTGAATCCACCTAATCAGAGGCCGGTACTGGCGTATATTTTAATTACAACCACGGAATCGTTTATGTTGGAAAAGACCTCTGAGGTCGAGTCCAACCTTTGCCCGATCACCACCTTGTCAGCCAGACCGTGGCACTAAGTCCCATGTCCAGTCTTGAACACAAATAAATCCACTTAGCACCTCCTGAGGGGACGGAGGGAAGGGCACAGCTCGCACACCGCCATCTCCCCGTGTGTGGGAACAGCTTTACCACTCACCGCTGCCAAGTGCAAGCAAAGCCCTTTCTGTGGGCACACCGGCTTCGTGAAATCCATCGAATGCCTTAAAACCGCCTTTAAAACAACGCCTTGGTTTCATTGCGTAAAATGGGAGGGGAAAAGCAGAAGTTTCTCTGGTTTTGGGTTAAGAAATTTGTGCTGCCCCCCATGTATTAACTCCTGTCCTTTGCTGCCTCACTTTGCATAGAGAGAAGTTTGAGGGCAGGGCAGGAACTTCACCCTGCACGTCTGCCTATGTCTGCATCGGTGTAAAACTGTTTTAGGATGTGTCTTTTTAAGTAGTTTCAAGTTTGCTGATTACTTGCGTTTATTCTGCAGCGCATGCCTAGGGCTGCCCCTGACTCTACAAAAACATAGTGCATAAAGTATTTTGGATTCTTTTTTTCTCCTTCATCCCCTATTGACCCATTTTAATATTTAAAATACCCCAAGCAAACAAGCATTTGCATCAGTTCTTTAAAGAATAAAGGATATTTTATATCTGCATCCCGTTCCTTCCAGGCCTTGTATTGAATTTTATTATGTTTTCCAGATGTTGATAATAATAGAAACTAGGGTTGAATATGGGTTAGCCCTGAAATCTTTAATTTTTTTCGAGCTTAGGGAAGTTTCTGTAGATAAGTGTGGAGCTGTGTTATTTTGATTGACATTCTTTGCTTTCCTAAAGTTCCTTCCCCCTGCTTAATTATCCCTCCTTTTCTGGTTTCACTCTGTTACACAAAGGCACTGCGATTTTTATTTCTTTTGAGGAGACCTTTGCTTAATCACTGTGAAGTTTAGACCCGGCTTTTGCATTGCTCGGATTTTAATTGTTTATCAGAGTAGCGCTGGTAGTATGGGAGCTGACATGTGAAAAACACAGACTGCCTTACACCAGGGCACATTGCTGAATTAATTACTTGGATTTTTCTGTACCTACTAATAGTTGATATTTGCCCTGACTCTGGAGGAGCTTGAAGTACAAAGTAATTTCCTCAGAGCCGAGCGCAGCGTGCTGTCTGCTGGTTATTGATACAGGAAACTTTGCTGGAGGGCTTGTGTGGAGCTGGAAGGTGCTGAGCAGTTTTTACCTGGCTTATCTTTCCAGGGTAACCGCTGACCTTTCGCTATCTCGAGTCCTCGGCTCACAGCGGGGAGAAACTGATCTCCGGCTGAGGAAGCCTGATTTGCACAGTAATTTGGGGACCATTTCCATTTCTCCATCCTGTTGTCCAGGTGGGCTTCCTCTCTGATGGCTGTGCTCTCCCGTTTCCCTCTCTGCTGCCTTGGCAGAGAGCTGAGAAGTCTTTCATATGGTGATTGTGACATTAATTACTTTAATTTTGGTGTTAATTTAATTTTCCAAAAGCTGTCTGCTTCTGGCAGAAGTTGCTTTTGTTTTGCTGATGTGGAACGAGGTGCTGAAGTGGTGACTGGCAGTTCTCAGCTTCAGCCAATTGAAACTCGAACAAAAGAGATGAATTGATGCATTAAACAGTTTCCTATTTTTCAAGATGAATCTGTATATTAAGTCATTTGTTTCTAGTTAGTGTTTATTTTCCAGGGGTCAGTTCTGGAGCTCTGACAGACCTGGGTTTGTTATTAGAGACTCTTCATTGAATTACTGCTCTCGGGAAGGCCCTTGGTAGCTGATGTTTTTGACATAATAAAGACTTTTTTTTTTCTTTTGAAAAGAACCTTTCTGTTACCAGATCTGCCACGATCAAGGTTAATACAAGGTTGATTTCTGGAGTGTGGAGCGCTCATGGGTTTTGTGTGTGATCTTTCTAATGGTTTGTACTGTGAGCTAGGGGGAATGGAGAAAAAAATCATGTCTCTCTTTTCAGTTCTCAGAAAAACATGTTTATGAGGAGGGAAATCACCTGCATTTCAGCTTTATTTGTTGTAGACTCTTTTTAGCAAGTAACTTGCTTTTCTGGTAACAGGGCAGAAGATGAAACAAGAACGTTTACTCCTTGAAATAAGACTTTTGTGTTTTAAAGGTGATATTTACGTCTCGTTTGACAGAATGACAGGAATGGAGACTGAGACAACGAGAGACAAAGCCATGGAAGAGGAAAGCACTGAGCAGAAAAAGGAAAGAGAGAAGAAGAAGAGGTCAAGAGTTAAACAGGTGCTGGCAGATATAGCCAAGCAAGTGGATTTCTGGTTTGGTGATGTTAATCTCCACAAAGACAGATTTCTTCGAGAGCAAATAGAGAAGTCCCGGGATGGCTGTAAGTTTCTTTCCAGTGTATTTCAGCAAACACTTCTGTTTCAATTTGTTCTTCCCTGTACTGCTGGCAACAATGACAGGCTGTTTTGAGGTTCGTGTCTTCTCCTGTGGAAGGCAGGAGTTCCAGCAGCAGCTCAGGAGGCTGAACTAGTACTAGATTTTAAAAACTTGACTTGCTCTTTCTCTTCTATCATATCAGCCCTAAGATAAAAACATCTGCCAGGGTAGAAATGACTGTTTGGGAGACACGATTTTCTTTTTCCATTCTGGTATAATTTTAAGAATTAGCCAATGAAACAAGAGTAATTTTCCCCTCAGAGGTACTGGACTTGTTTTGCAGGGTTGGTAGATGCAGAAATTAAAATGTCACTCCTATATGTTGTTAAGCATAGGCCTTTTGTTAATTTTCCCTCTACAAGTTTGATAAGAAAATGTGTATTTGCTCGTAGGGTTACTGTGAGTCCCTTCAGATATTTTTTTACGTGGTTGTTTGGACTTTCCTAAGGGTCCTGTTAAATAATTAATAAAGTAATAAATAAGTAAAATTTACCCTACATGTTCTAGAGATACTAGAAATGTCTAAATATTTATTAAGACTAGTGCTACATAATTTTCTCTCAAGGTTTTAGCAGCGTGTCTGGTTGAAAATGGAGTGCAAGCAGGGGCTCTGTGTTGGCAGCACTGGTTAAATACTCGATGAGTACTTGAAGGGGAAGCATTTTTTCAATGCAAATTGTTTTTGTGCTGTAAAACTACATCAGAAAAGGGGGGGGGGTCCTTCCTTTCTTTTCAAAGACAACAGTTATCAGTCGGGAGGTAAAAGAACAAAATTCCTTTGATAAAGGTCAGCACAGAAGAAAAATTAAATCTAGATGTACTTAAAACTTAAATTTTGATGGTAAAAAGTTTCAGTGAATCCTTGGTTAAATGCTGCACTTTGAACTTGCAGATTGTTTCACAAGAAAACAAGCAGAGTAGAACACATCACCTGATTTCATAATTACTTTTTTGTTTTTCCTTCCCCTAGATGTTGACATATCACTTCTTGTTTCTTTCAACAAAATGAAAAAATTGACTACTGATGGGAAGCTGATCGCTCGGGCAGTTAAAAGTTCCTCCGTCGTAGAGGTATTTAACATCTCACCCTTCTGCCTTTGCTGCTGCTGGAAAAATACTGATGGGGGTGCTGAAGTAAGCAATAATCTCATGGAAAATGTTTCTTTCTCCCTATTTTCAGTTGGACTTGGAAGGAACCAGGATCAGGAGACGCCAACCTCTGGGCGAGCGCCCGAAGGACGTGGACAGTCGGACTGTCTATGTGGTAAGGCTGGGCTTGTGTGTGTCCCTGCCTGCTTGTTCCTGACGGGGGGAACTCCATCTGTGCAGCAGGATTTCCCCTGGCTGCTGCCGATTGTGCAGCAAAGGTAAAAGAAATGAATTAGCCAAAGGCAGGTGAGCTGGAGCTGTGAGTGACTGTGGCAAGAATGGGCCTCGTTTGGAACTTGGATTTTTTTGTGCCAGCTTAATTAGCTTTAAATGCTGCTGCTTCCCAGGCTGAAAAAGGTGCAATTTCATTGCATTGAGCTGTTGCTGTGTTTACTGGGTATTTTTAATGCCACTAGAGGAGCACCAGTGGTATTAAAAAATATTTACTAATTACGTTAATGGAGTTAAAGCTTTCCAATAACAACTAAATGAGCTTCAAATCAAACAGGATCTAGCTGCATTCCCAAGTTTATCAGGGTACTTCAAACAGCATTATCTGGTTATAAAACCTGTTACTGCAAGTGCCTCTGGTTTTGTACACACAAACACCATTATTTTAAAGGCAGACAAACCTGAAAAATTTTAAACTATCCTCCTAATAGCACACTGTCCTGTGGCCACCTTGATACTGGAATGACTGCTTAATTTAAATGAAAATAGCTGGTGCTGATGGGATAAATCTGCATCTCACCACAGTATTTCAGCCCTGTCAGAATGAAAAAGCTGTTACATTCTGGAGCCAACTAAGTGGTAGATTGGAAAGAAATCTGATGGCTGAGCTTTGGCTTATTTAAATCCTGGGGAATTTTATTTACTGCATTTGAAGCCACTGTGGAATTTGCTTTGTCTCAATTTGCTTTTTATGACAAGTACCATTTTTGCTATGTACCTGTAGCTGTTAGCAGCTGAGTTAGTATTTTCCAGACACTGGTTTTCTGTGATAAAAGATACACAATAATCATGGCCAAAATGCCATCAGGAATTGCTCTAATGATTCCTTCCCTAACAGAAGCCTGGAAAAGGTGGTTGGCTTTTGTTTCTTTTAATATAATGTGCCAGACATAATATTTTCCTAGCATGATTGCAGGGACTGCTTAGAACTCTAAAATGCTTTGTCTACATCATTTTTGGATATTTTTAGTCATGAGCTACATCGTCTATACAGAGCTTAAGCATGTGGCTAAATGTTTTGTAAATAACTGGTATGTGGCAGTGGGGAGTACAGAAGTAATCCAAGTGTTGGTAAATTAAATTTTTCTGGAATAATCTGACTTTTTTATGTGCTTTACCAAAGACTTCACTATTACATTATTGAAACTTGGAAAAAAAAAAACTTGAAGTAACTGGCTTTACAACCTCAAGCCAAACAATAACAAAATGTTTTTTCTGAGGATGGCAAAGTTTATGCAAAAGGAAAATCTGAATGTGATAAGTGTTTTCCCACAAGGAGAACCTTTTAGTGCAGTAACTTGTTGTGGAAAAAAAAGAAAATAGTGCTGACACTGTTGTTGTTTAGGCATGAATTTGAGAGTGAAATTTTAAAGTGTTCCATTGGTCTGGTGAGAAATCCGTGTGATTGGGGAGGGGAAGTGCAAAACTCAGACACGATGTCTGCAAGCTGCTGAAAGGTGTTGCTATATTAAGGACTTTTAGAAGTAAAAATCAGGCAATTTTATCATCCAAGAAGCTGCCTGAGAGTTTTTCCTCATCTGACAAATTAAGCTCTAACTGCTTAACTTGAATGTACTGGCTACTGGTAAAAAATTCATCAGTAGTGACTCTATTGGCCTGCAGGAATTCTGTCTGTGATACCTGCCTGCATTACCACCAATTAAAAAAAATACCTTGTGCTTTGCAGAGGGCAGTTTGGGACAAGCCAGTCTGGTATTTACTCCAAGGTTTTAAATTTACCAAGAGATTTTGTGTTGCTAAGACCCAGCTGCAAGTGAGGTTTTGGTATCTGTCATGTGAAGGAGATAAGCATCTTAATTAAGTATATCATGTATTTGTTATAGGCATATGAATAATTAGAGATCTGTTCTCAGGTCACTTTTTACTAGTTGAATATTTTGCCTCTCAACGTTTTGTCATCAAACTTCGACCTATTTTATTATTTTTCTTTCTCCTTTAGGAGCTGCTTCCCAAGAATGTCAATCACAGTTGGATTGAGCGGGTGTTTGGCAAGTGTGGCAATGTAGTTTACATCAGTATCCCCCGGTACAGAAGTAGTGGGGATCCAAAGGGCTTTGCTTTTGTTGAATTTGAAACTAAAGAACAAGCAGAGAAAGCCATTGAGGTGAGTACTGGTGCCTCTGCTGCTCACATTGTGCTTGGTGTCACGTCGTGATGTGAACGCTGTGCTCTTTACTAGGTCACCCATTGAATCTTAGAGAAATTCCTAAAATATCACCATTTAAAAGCTTCACTTAACAGGAGTAAGCTTCTCTTTCCTGCTCCCAGACCTACAATCGGTGCCACAATTCATTTAAGATGTAGTTCTATTAATGACCTGAAGAATTAGAAATATAATGGTTTGGGGTTTTTTTAAAGTAATTCTGTTGGCCATTCTTGGTGTCTTTTACAGAAAGAGATCTCTGTGCAACAATAAATGGTGTTTAAATTTCATCAAGCAAGCATGGTCTTACCTGAGTTTCTGTATTGAAATGAGATACGAAAGTATTTATGTACTGAAATGTGATGAGGTTTCTGTTTTTAACTTGAATACACGGTCTTTAAAGATAGTAAGATTTTGTAGTGCTACATGGTTCTCAATTTCCTTCTTTCAGTTTTTGAATAATCCACCAGAAGAAGCCCCACGAAAACCTGGGATTTTCCCCAAAACAGTAAAGAATAAACCAGTTCCTACACTGAATTCAAGTGACAACACTGTAGTAGGTGAGTGCTACTAAGATATTGGGGTCAAGGAAGTGTTGTTGGGTTACTTGGGTCAGTTTGGTGCCTGAGCTTCTGAAGAGAAAATTCTCACCTGTGCTGTTACTGCAATTTAATTTCATGTGTCTTAAAAGCTTTTAATAAAAATAATTCACGTTGCTGCATTTGGCCAGCATGGGCAAGTATAAAAAAAAATTTACTGTGATGTAGGTTATCACAGATTTATGTTGCAGCTTCATCACTAAAGCATTTTCCCTCGTTCGTGGTGGTGTGCTAAAAATTTCCCAGACTTCAGACACCCTCCCATCTTTTTTTTAAGACAAATGATAAATCACATTAATATTCCTCACAATTATCACCAGTTCTGTGTTATGCCAGCACTTTTGGAGTGGAAACAAAAATTTGAAATCAAATCGATGGTTTTCAAACCCTGCTTTACACCCAGATTTTTTTTCTCTCCTTAAAACACCCAGGAGAAACTTTGTGTCCATGTCTTAGATCTCTTCCATAGATTACCATCCCAGTTTATCTTGATATATGCTGCTGCTGCTTTGATTGTTTGTCCTAAATAAATGATCTAATCTAGTGTTTAATCACGGGCAGTTTTAAATACTGTGTTTTTAATCCAGAAGAGAAGAAAAAGAAGAAAAAGAAGAAATCCAAAATCAAGAAAGAGAGCAATGCACAGGCAGCTGCAGAGCCAAAGGAATCAAACACTAACACGACAACAGAGCCAACACCCAAGCCTAAAAGACACAGGACTCCATCAGAGTGTTCTGAGATGGAGGGAACTGAGACTCCCAAGCAGCCCTCCAAAAAGGAGAAGAGGAAATGGGACAGGACAGAGAGCTCAGAGGTAACCTCGGAAAGCAGGCCAGGAAAGAGAAAAAGAACCACCTCAGGAGATAGCGAGACATCAGCTCCAAAAGTGAAGAAAACTGCTGAAAAAGAAGAAGTTGAAGCAGTAAAAGAAGAAACAACAGAAGCTCCAAAAGATTCCCATGGTAAAAATCCTTGCCTTTTTTATTATTATCATGATTTCTATATGTGGATGAAATGAAGTGGTAGATATGTCTTACAGATGAGGAGTGCTGGGCTGGATGCAGTTAAAATTAAACCTGGTGTGGAGTCACTCTAAGGAGAGGGGAGGAAGGAGAAAGAACTTGCAACACCAAAGTAGGGAAATCTAATCAGAAGTCAAAATGGTTCAAAGAAATCCCTATCAATAGAACTTGAGTGAAGTATGGGTTAAACAGACAGCCTGGGCAAATGGAGACAGCACAGGAATCTAGATAAAGAAATTAAAATACAAAAGGGAAAAGATAATGATCTGCTCGTTTCATGAGATAAGAAAAGCTGCATTGAAATGAGGTTTAGTGTGAGAAGCAAAGTAAACTTGGGTAGTCAGTGAAATGGACTACAAGTAGTTAGTACAAAGTACCAGTAGATATTGAATGTGATTTTATTGTATTAACATTCAACTATCCATGTTTTGATTTGAACTGTTTTAATGTAGAAGTTTCTGCAGAAGAAGACAAAGACAAAAAGGACACATCCCTTTCCAAATCTAAAAGGAAGCACAAGAAAAAACACAAAGAAAGACACAAAATGGGTGAAGAAGTCATTCCTCTCAGGGTACTCTCGAAGTAGGTGACATAAATTACCTTTTTTTCTGTGATAACACTGAATTTTTATTTTCTTTTCCTTAAAAGTAGTGGGAAATGGTTGGCTGGCTTTATAAAGGGGCCTTCTGAATGAGAGACCAATGCTAACAAAATCCCCCAAGTTTTTCCAGTTGCCACACCTACTGTAATTATGAAATCAATCCATGTTTTATACACCGTTTTAATCTGATTCTGTGTTGGGCCTCTTTTTGTTTGCAGTTTAATGCTGTTTAAATATACCACGGGATATTGTACATATTGGGGTTTTTTTTTGTAGTGCCACGTTTTTTAATGTTTGTAAAATGTTTGGATGTTCAGGTTTTCCTGCAGTGTGCAGTTTTTTGTCAATTGTAGGAAAGCGTAAGGCACATGTTTTGTACACTTTATTGACATTTTATTGATTTTTTTTCCCCCCCCCGCTATATTTTAAACATTTGAATTTATTCCTGAAGTCTTGGTAAGTCTGACAGTCCATCACCATTGCTAAAGTGCAATTCCAATTTTTATACAACAGAGTTGCATATTAGCAACAGTATTAGCCTGTAGCAAGAAAATTGAAATACCAGAGTTTGAGTCTTCCTTGCTTTACGTGTAGAGCTCTGCCAACCTTATAAACCCAAAAAATGTTGGGCTTTAAGGAGTCACCACAACTAAAACATGGAAGCACTTACTTTTTAGGCATCCAGCAAGTATCTCCATGTTAAAGTAGAGGGGGTCCTCGCCGCTTTGTGCTACAAGAGTGTGCTTTGTGTGTAGAAACATCCTTTCCTAATTTGAAACATTTCCAGAGGGAAGTGTTGAGGGTTGAAAGGATTCACCACCACTAAAACATGGAAGCACTTACTGTTGTGAAACAAAGCAAGCACGTCCACATTTAAGTTGTGGGGGTCCTTCAGGGGAGGAGCTACATAAAATTAAAACAAAAACGTGGTAATAAAAAACATAGATGTACATTTGCTGTAAGAAGCCTTTGAAGATTAGAATCCACCGCCACTGAAACATGGAAGCACTTACTTTTTAAGGCAGCAGGTACCTCCATGTTAAAGCAAAGGGAGACCTTTTAAAATGAAAAATCGCTTCAAATCAGCTTTAGCCGCTTGGATTTTAGCTCTTGGAAAACATCTGCTCACAGCTATAAACTTTTTTTTCTCCCCGAATCTCAAAATCTTCAAGATCGAAAAATCTTCAATTGACGTGGAGGCCAACAAAGAAAAAAATATAATCCCGGATGGCGTTTCAGGATTGCGATCAGGATTCACCTCTACTAAAACATGGAAGCACTTACTTTTTCTATATCACAGAAAGCACCTCCATGTTAAAGTAAAAGGGGTCCACATTTAAAAAAAAAAAATAGGGTTTTCGACGCAGCCTCTCCTCTGCCCTCGGCACTCTGAGCAAACTGCAACAGAAGAATTTTAGTTAAAAAGCTATAAAATTGTAGTAAAGCAGTAAAATGTTGAAAGAGTAAGCATTGCAAATACTTGCCTGACTCGGTCTCCATGACCTCCTCTTCCTTCGTGGCAAGGCACAAAATTTCTTCCTTGAGCTCGTATTTATACCAAACCTTACCATAGCATGGTGTTGGCTTTTTATCTCCAAGAATCATTACGTGGCTCTTTTGTTATTTTAATGCCTTTGCTCTGTTGAGAATGTATGATCCTGGGTGAGTCTGGATGCTTTTTTGAAGTATACAGTTGTCACTGTTAACAGCTAAACCCATTACCACAAGATATCCTCCTCTTTAAAAATCCTCTATCAGCTTGTTTGATAGCACAGATTAGGGTAACAATGAGTCGTTCTCACAGTGGCACTGCGGGCATTGTGTTGCTGTGGAGCAAAGCTCTCCCTGTTTGCAGAAACATCTCCATGTTAAATGTATGTAAATATATAAATTGCTTCCATGGGGGGGTATTTTTTAACCAAAATGCATTTGAATAGTGAGGAATGTCCTTATCTTGGTAGGTTTTTGGCGAGTTTAACCAGTTGGTGATTTTCCATCAATGATTTTTTTTTTTTTTCTGGAAAATGAATGACTGATTCTTAATGTAGTGACACAGGAGTGGGTTCACTGAACTAATTCACTGAATTGAGAGTTCACTGTCTCTGAATTAAGTCTGAATTTGGTGCCTGTGCTCTGCAGTTCCAGTGGAAAACACAGTTTTACCAAACTCTTCTCTATGCTGTCTGAATATTTAAAGCAAATTTGAAAGCCACTCTGTCGGAATGATAAGTTCTGGAACTCTCTAAAGCAAAGTCATGGGAAATTGAGTAAGGGACAGAATTGAATTTGACCGAAGTGCAGGGAGATCCGCAGTGACAGAATGCTCTGCACTGGTCACCAAGTCCACACAAAGCTGTTTGTAACCTGTTCAATTACCACTGAGTTTCTAAACATCACTTTCTGGTTTGCAACTCACCTCCTGTGCCTGTGTTGCTGCTTTTAGGACTGAATGGATGGATTTGAAGCAAGAATATTTGGCCCTGCAGAAAGCCAGTATGGCCTCCTTAAAGAAGACGATGTCTCAAATAAAACCCGAGCCCGCGGGAGAGATGGAGACGGAATCTGGCGTGCAGAAATCTCAGAATGAAAAAAGTAATCTTGGGTTTGGTCTTGTTTTCTTCACGTTTCTTGTATGCAGACAGAAGTGGTGGAAGGCCCTGATCTTGCACAAACACTGCCATGAATTTTCATTTTGTAAAACGGTGCTGTTTCCTCAAAATGTCAGATAGTGGAAGTAACCTCCTCCCCGTATTTAGGTGGATTTGGGATTAAGGAGTTATTTAAGTAAATATTAAAGTGATTTCACCATATTGCAGTAGCACTTCCCAGGCTTACAGATATATTTAGGTAATTGCAATTATAAAGTCTCAGAGAGGTAAATCAACAATCAGCTCTCTTGGTGCTACAGCTTGGGCCTTAAACCTGCTTGGGTTTAAGTGTACCTCAATTATTTTTAAAAAGCAGCTTTTAAAAATTGGGCTTTATCAACTCTATGGATAAGAGGAGCTTTGAAGTAATAGCTTTGTATATCTTTGTTAAATGTCTACCTTTTTTCAGGTTTAGAATTTTATATTTTTTTTGCTTTGGATACTCTATGCTTCCCTTCACTCACCTCAACACCAGTGTGCCAGTGGGCATCTGCATGTTTTTAATTGCTCTAAAATTGCAGGGTTATTATTGCTACAGTATAATATGTCTTTATAGGAACGGCCCTATGGACTGTAAAAATTTCTCTCAGACTTTTTCTTAAAGCTTTTTTTTTTTTTTACTGAAATCGAATTGAAACTATGGACAATCTTGATCTTTCATTTAAGAAATCTACAGTAACAATATTTAATGCTTCTTTACATCGTTACTACCATGCTATCATAGTGTCTTTTTTTTTTTTCAATCTAATAAACGTAAAAACTTTTTTTTTCCCGTTTCTCCCCCCTCCTGTTTTTAACTTGACCAGCCACCAGAGAAGATTGTGCCCCTCCCGCCAAGGCCAACACAATGGGGCCTCAGTTTGTCAGCGGAGTAATTGTGAAGATCATTAGCACCGAGCCCCTGCCGGGCAGGAAGCAGATCAAGGTAATGCCTTTGTAACCTCAGGGTAGCTGTTAGCCTTTCCTCTTACCCTGCCCCCCAAAATGTTTGAATATGGAATACCATTTCACCCAGTCTCCCTGATTTTTTTTTTCCCCCATCTATTTGGCCAGTAGCTGAGTACAAATTTTTCTTTATTATCTGTAATTTCAGATTTTTTTTTAATGGCAAAATAGGTTTAAGAAGGATGTTTCAAAGTAAAACCAAGCCTTTTAGTGTGCTTGGAGCAATGTCAAGTTTATAATGAAAATATTGAGGAGCATAAGCAATGCTCTAGTGCTTTCCAGTTTAAAAAAAGGAGCTGGAGGCTGCTTCAGTGTTCTGCAATTGTCACTGTGCCAGTCATCCTGACAGGAGAGCTATAAAACTATATCTGTGGGGATTTTTAAACGTTTCTGTTGTTTCTGTCATTAATGGGAATTGGGGGGCAGGAAAATGCTCTCTGCATGAGAAACAAATTTTCTTTATTTCAGAAAGAATTTTACAATGACAAAAGCTCCATTTCAGGGAGAGTGACAGCAGTGGAACTTGTTGATTCAGTCTCTTTTTTCTTCATGCAAGTGCTTATTTTTCTCAATTTAAAAAGTAGTTAGACACCCTCAGTTTTCTGTGATGACACAAACCAAAAGTTACACACGTCATTTCTTTATAAGGAAAATACGAGTTTTAGGCTGCATCCTTTTGAAATGGAAATATTAAGAGTTTTCCAAAGGAAATAACAGGCTTTTTCCAGATCCTGAATTTTCTGTTAATGTTATGCAGGACATTTTCTTTCCGAATTGCACTTTAGGATGAGTAACAGCTGGAAAGAATTTAAACAACTTCAACTCAGGTTGGTGCACATATCCAGCCCACTCTGGACAGTGAGGGAATAGTTTAAAATGTGAGTTCTGATATTGTTTATCAAACATTTGTAACTAGGGAGGCCATTTCAAGTCACAGACTGCTTGCAGGCATCTGAGGCTTGGTATGTACATGAACGAGTTGTGCCTGTAACCTTTGAGGGCCTCTTTGACTGCAGGATACACCTCACTGGGTTAAGTTTGTGTCACACCTTAACATGCTGTGGGCAAAAGTACGTAAAGAGCAGAAAAGTTAATTTATTTTCTTTTTACTTGTTGCATAATTTTGTGGAAGGCAGAAGTGCAACCACCAGACCTGGCTTCGCTGTGTTACTGGGCTATCAGCTGCAGCAAACTGCACTAAGCAGTGCTTCCAGGGCTTTTTTTTCCCCTCAGATTTCCAGAACTGACCTGCATTTCTCGTTCTATGGAAGCAATTATGCATGCCACACAACTTGGAAAGGTTTTTGCAGTGCAGTTTAAATATTATTTTGATGTTTTAATTTTACACTTCACTGCTTCCTTATTTCGCCCTTAAGGTGCTCCTCAGAGCTGCTGACTTTAGCCAGCTCCAGCGGACTCTTTGGTTTGTTTTAGTTTTCCGTGAAATGATGGCTTTGGGATAACACAATAAGGCTGGAAAGTAGCTTTTGTTTGCTCTCAAATGATCTTAATAGTGTTTTCACTTAATTTTTTGTTTTGTTTTAAGGCTTCCTTTGGTAGTGGAGGGTTAAAAGCAGTGTGTGATTCCTGAATAGAAGCATCTTAGTTGAGCTGCCTGCTGTGAACAAAATTGACTAGGAATGTGTGGTCCTGCTTAATTTCCCTAACAGCAGGAATTACAAGTGAAGTACTTCATCTGCAAGAGTATTGGTGACTCTTCTCTCCCTTCAGCTGTCAGTGAAAATTTTCAGGCAGAGGTCACTTCATTAAGATAGAGTTGTTTGACTACTGCTCTTTTCTCAAATAATCTGCCATGCATGAGCTTGCTTTTAGACATTTAAGGTGTAGAGCCAAGATGGATATTTTTCTCTTAGGCTGAGATCTATCAACGTTATAGTACACAGGTTTTACTTTTGAAAAAAATCAGAATACAGTGTTGAAATAAATGGGTGATGCTCCATTAGTAAAATGATACCATAACATTTCCAGGAATTACTGCTTTAAATTGTTAATGGGAGGGCAGGATGAGAAATAGACGGGTAGATGTTGCAGGCTCATAAATCAGAGTTCAGTTATTACCTTCTTAGGAAAAAAAAAAGTTAATTCAAAACTCTTTGACAAGAGATTGATCGATTAAATGACAAAGTTCAGTTACTGCCTCCTACTTCATGACCTTTTTGAAAATGTTAATGACCTCCAAATGGAATGGTCAAAAGTCCCTCTTTTTAAGTTCTTTTTGAAGGCTGATTTATGGTGTGTGTTGTCTCATGCTCTGACAGGATGCTCTGGCACTGCTGGCTGAGGTGGCTTATGTTGACATGCTGGAGGGAGACACCGAATGTCACGTCCGTTTTCAGACTCCTGAGGATGCACAGACTGTCATGAAATCATACAAAGAAATACAGATCAAAAACAACTGGAAATTCGAAGTTCTCACTGGTAAGATTTTTTTTTTTTTTTCATGGAAGTACAAGAGAAATCTTAATTACTGTGAAAGGGATCGTTCCAGGTGAATTAATGCATATCTTTAGATATCTCAGGAGAAAAAGATTGCATGTTTAGGTTATTTTGTTTTGTTCTTTTCTGGGAGTCTTCTCGTTTCGCAATTACTGTGCAAATGATAAAACTAAAAGGGATTTTGTGCTATTATTCAGAGCAAAATTATTATTTCTGCTTGCTATTACAGATCTAATTCTATTCTTTTTAGATGGATTTGCTTCACTTTCAATGGCAAAGGACTATAGAACTTAATTCACGTTTCAGCTTTATGAATAGAACATTCTGATAGTGCAAAAGAATTTTAAAGGAGGACTTTCTTGAAAATGCTGAGCATATGTGTGAAATGACATGGCAAGGATCTAACAGCATGGATACACTTAAAGTGCGTTTAGCACTTACCTACTAATTGATCTTTATTTTTCAGGAAGTTGAATAATTTAGGCCAGAATAAGAAGGGTTCTTAAAGGCTCGACTTTTCAACTTCATTTTAATGTGTGTTATTTCTTTCTGAAATTACTGTGCTGTTCTAAATTTGTATCTTGTATTGCCAAGTGTGGAAAAACCTCGTTATGGGACTGAGGGGTAGAAAAAAGAGGAAGTCTGTCAAACTTGGTGTGTTCATAAAACTTTTGTATTTGAGAGACGCACCAAAAATTGTAAATATGGGGGGAAAAAATAGAGGTTAAACAATCAATGTGAGACTGCCTCATGCGTGTTTAAATATTTTACCCCACTCCTGCCTAAGTCCTCATTTAGGACCCAGTCTCGGGGGTGCAGGGATGTAGATGCCAGCTCAGGATTGCAGGGGGAGAAGCTTTGATGGAAGCATTAACCTTCGTGATCATATCAAAGTTAATTGAAGTTTGAGACTCAGTGAGTGCTGCTAATGTCATTTGGAGATAGATTTGTCTCCTGCGTGCTCTGTGTTTCAGAGATCCAGAAATAACCTCCAATTTTGTGTTCTACAGCTCTGTGCTCTGTGTCTGTTTGTTTGTCTCTGGTTTTGTATCCTTACATAAGAGTGTAGTAGGAGATTAGGAGTAAGTACTACATTGTAGGAGCATTCCATTCATAGACTTAAGATTTATTTTTTTTCTAACTAACTCATTGAAATGAGAATGGAAAAGCTTTCCAGGAATGCACAAGGGACTCACAGTAAGGATTTTTGTTTTTCTTGGTGGCAGAAGGGGAGAGATGAAAAGGAAAGAATCTTTAATGCTCTCTACAGCAGGGACTAACGATTTCCCAGTAGTATTTTGCTCTTCAGGATGTGACTTTAAGTATCTTCAGCTTGGCATCTGGCAAGATGGTAAGCATCTGTGATCATGTTTAGATGTTAACTTTTG
This sequence comes from Regulus satrapa, assembly GCA_013396955.1. NCBI lineage: Eukaryota > Metazoa > Chordata > Aves > Passeriformes > Regulidae > Regulus > Regulus satrapa. The sequence goes on along the minus strand of VWZN01020576.1, from coordinate 283,171 downwards.
CAGGAGCCTTTTCTGAGATCATTCAGGAACTTCCCTGTGGCCCTGAGACCCTGCAAAATGATATCACGGAATTCCCATTGTGATAATTACATCACAAACCAGAAGGAATGGTGGCAAACTGCTGCTTTCCTGCAAAGCAGCTGCTGAGAAAAGCTGCAGGGTGTTTTTTTTTTTTTGCTTTATTCCTGACAGCTCCTGAAGTCCCCAGACAATGGTTTTGATGAAACAAAATAGTCTCAGTTATCTTACAGTAATTACTTTTTTTTTTTCCCCTCCTGTTTGGTAGTTTCAAATGTGTCAGAGGTTGAGTACATCAATAAATCAAAGAGGCCTGGGTGTGCTGTGGTGAAACTTCAGCTTAGACTCAGCTCCTTTTGCTGATGACAGGTAGAGAGCAATTCTATATGGCTTCTGTGGACAGGAAATGTAAGACTGCCAGGGAAGTACTTGTTGAGTTTCCCTAACCTAACAGTTATTTTCATGAGTGTTTGCCCTATAAAATATTTCATCCCGACTACATTTATGTCACTTTTCCCCCAAGGTGACCATGAACAACGTTACTGGCAGAAGATTTTGGTGGACAGACAAGCTAAGCTGAACCAGCCTCGAGAGAAGAAGCGGGGTACTGAGAAGGTAACCTGCAAATCACTGCTTTGGCCTCTACAGACACTGTTGGAAACACGATGCTGTCTCTGCATTGCTCCACATGTTTTGATACTCTGTGTATTTAATTCTGGTAAATCACTTCCTTCTGACTTGGCAGCAGGGTTTTACAAAGCAGAGAGTGTGGCTGTCCTGCTCCAGTTGACAAGCACGAGGCTTGTCATTACGACTGGAGAAAGTTAAGTCCATGACTAAAGGCCTGAACTTAATTTGTAAGCTGGATTTCTTTTGAAACCCTGTCTGGGTGATTAATAAGTTAAGTAGTCTTGATGTGCTCTAGTGAAATCAAATCTACTGCTACACTCTTAAATCTCTAGTATGATCCAGAAAATAATTTATTTGAAAATTAATCTCATTTCACTCACTATTAAAAAAAAAAAAAAAAAGGAAGTTTTATTCATGCTGTGGCAAATGCTGGTGTGTTCCCAGAGTGGTCAGGATCCTGTGCACCAGAGCTCTGACCCAGCCAAATCTGGGTGCTGCTGCAAGCATCCACAGCAGCACAGCTTCCAGTTCCAAACTGGGAAATTGCAGCCTGCTCCTCGCTGTGCCTGTCGGGCTGCAGCTTCCAGGGAGTGTTGCAATGAACTGCCAGGCTGCGGCCTCTACTCCAGCCCCAGCAGATCCTTCCAGGCATGAAGGGTTCCTTCATTAAGCCACTCAGATCCCTGACTTGAAGGAGAGGAGCCAGAGAGTATTTCACAGACATTTTATTGCCAGGTTTGCTTCACACACACTCCAGATAAGGTTTTAAAATTGGCTTTAGCCTGATTTATTTTTTTTTTTTTTTTGTTGCCGTGGCTTGCAAAACTTCAGAATCATCTGACCTTAATTATTTGTTGTTGACTTTGGAGACTCTTTGTTTCCTGGACGCTAGGAAAAAAAATCTTGTGCCATATAAAATCGAAAATAAATATTTCATTGACCTAAAGGAGCAGCAGTCACACAGGTCAAAACCTTATCTTGTACAAGACATATTTTGCATGTCTTATTCTGTTTGTGTGAATGTTCTTTCAGAGATCCTGCAGACAAATAAGTTGAGTGTTTTAAAACAAAGATGTGCATAAAGAATTTGCCCAAAGGTCTAATTCAATTTTCTTAAAAGCCTGAAAATGGCATTGATTTGAGCCAATATTCTTTAATATAAGCAGAAAGGGAATTTGAAAACTACAGCTTTAGAACATTTTTCTGATTGCTGCCAGGCTGGTTTTTTTTTAATGTACTTTTACTTTTTTAAACCGAAGGTGCCAGTGAGACCTCTGACTTTAATTTTGACTGCAGGAACCCTTGCTTGCTCTCAAGTTTCTCTTCTTCATCTTTGAAGATTGGTATTTGTTGACCAAGCTGGTGTAAATTGGGCAGTAATGCACCTCATCTAGGCTTGCAAATACAAACTGTCTCGGTTCTGCCTAACAATGGCAGCACAGGGATGCAAATTCCTGCTCCTTCCCCCTGCCCATCACCTTGCCACACAGGGAGGTGTGAACTTCAAAGCCAGGGAATTCTATTCTGATGCTAACGCTGTTTAGCAAAACATCAAGACAAGAATGCCTAGCTGCAGTCAGTAAGTCTTAACCCCTTCCTTACTTTTTGACAGGCTGTATGCCTGAAATAGAGACTGATAATAAAAAAATATTTTTCTGTTCCTTAATTTTTTCCCATTAGAAATTTTTTTTCTTAGCGTTTCCAAGGTGAAGTGCTTTTATTTCGAAGGTCTCAAAGGTAGAAAAAAAGTGATATTATAATTCATAATTAAACATCTTCAGTAAAATGTGCCATTAGTGTGCTTTTCTTGTCAAGCTCTATTCTGTTAATAACGTTTTGAAATCGCTTACAAGATTTTGAAGTGGAGCTTTTTGCCTGTTATGTGCCTTATGCTTGGAATTAAGGCATCTTATATTTTCTTTGAATCAGTGTTGAAGTGCATGGACTGTGTCCCATCACAGGCAGCACACAGCATTTGAGTTTAGGTAGTTTGAGATTCCTCTTTTCCATGTTTTTATTCTAAAGAGTCCAGGCCTGCTCGGCTTCCCTCGGGATAAGGGTTAAGGATCGCTGCAGCTGATGGCTGGTGCAGTGCCCAAAACCAAAGCAAGTGTAGAGACTTTCCTTCCTTTGACATAGTTCCTAAAATAAACCATTTGGGATGTCCAAAAGAGATGGGATATCCCAAGGTTCCTGGGAAAAGGCCTGGCCGTCCTTTGGAGTGAAAAAGGTGTCCCTGTCTTTCCCCCAGTCCTGGCTGATTGTCACCTCTCTGCTGCCCCTTCCCAATCCATCTTCCCTTTTGTCTGTTTAACTGCCCGATAAAACAACCTCTGTGATTTACTGATACAGATGGAAAACTTCCAGCCTAAAACTGCTTTTTAGGGCAGTGCCACTTTATTCAGACCTGAAGCAATTCATCAGTCTGTAGCCTTAAACTCCAGACCCATTGGAGTCTCCCGGTGCCAAAGCCAAGGCGTGAGCCCTTGTGAGCTTCCTGCTCGGAGCCTCATCTCCTGGGGGGAGGTGCTGCTGAACCTCCTTTGCACCTTGGAGCTCCTTCCACAGGGGCAAGGAGGAAGTTTAAGAGGGTGGGAGGGGTGGCAGAAGTGAAAGGCATTTGGCCAGGGAGTGAGAATTGGGCGGAATAATTTGCAGTGAAAAAGGAGGACTCCGGGAATGTCTGGGCACAGCACACTCTCCTGGTAGTGCCTGGGTCCCGGGAATGTCTGGGCACAGCACACTCTCCTGGTAGTGCCTGGGTCCCGGGAATGTCTGGGCACAGCAAACTCTCCCGGTGGTGCCTGGGTCTCGGCGNAATGTCTGGGCACAGCACACGCTCCCGATGGTGCCCGGGTCTCGGGAATGTCTGGGCACAGCACACTCTCCTGATGGTGCCCGGGTCTCAGGAATGTCTGGGCACAGCACACTCTCCTGGTGGTGCCTGGGTCTCGGGAAATCTGGGCACAGCACACTCTCCTGGTGGTGCCTGGGTCTCGGGAATGTCTGGGCACAGCACACTCTCCTGATGGTGCCCGGGTCTCAGGAATGTCTGGGCACAGCACACGCTCCCGATGGTGCCTGGGTCCCGGGAATGTCTGGGCACAGCACACTCTCCCGATGGTGCCTGGGACTCGGCGCTGTGTCCTTGCAGCTCCCTGTCTGTGGGATGGCTGCCACTCCAGAACCCCTTTCCCTGGTTCTGTGCCCCTGTTGGGTGTGGAACGGCTGGATCCCTGTTTGGATCCAGGAGCAGAGCGCTGTGCTCACCCACAGGTGCTGTTAGAAATGGAAATCCTTGAGGCCCCTTGCAAATGCAGGGGTACTGGAATGGAAACACTCAGCAATATGAACTGGGCAGCTCATATCTTCGAGCTTCCCTTCCCACGTTTGTCATTCTCCATCCTTAGAGCTTTCCCTTCCTGTGTTTTTCATTCTCCATCCCATATGCTGAATGAGTAAACCACTGTACTCTGCTTCCTCTTAGGGCTGAACTATTTTAAACTTTTTAGGCACCGGTGAATAAATGTTAGCCATCTTTAGATGGGTTTTATTGCTGGAAACTGGTTGGGAAGGCCTCAAATCTTGCCTGGCACAGTGAATGCAGCAGCACGATGTGCACCTCCGTGCCGTGTACAGGGCTCAGTTGTATGCAGAAGTAATAAATAATTTGATTTGTATGTGAAATGGTTCAAATCTAGCACACTGAACTGTCTGGGGTGCATGTGAGACCCTTCCCCATATCACCACCTAAGATGGTTGAGTAGTCCCCAGCAGAGAAGCTGCTGTGGGTTTTTGTTGTTATTTTGTTTTCTTTTGTGTTTGTTTGTTTGGGGTTTTTTGTTTTGTTTTTGTTTTTTGAGGGGGTGGTTATTTTGGTTTTGGGGTTTTATTGTGTCTTTTTCTTGGTGGTGTTTTTGTGTGTATTTTTGTGTTACGTGTGAGTGCATTTTCATGTGGATCCTTGTGTTGGTTCGTGGTTCCTGTATGTATGGTTTTGTGGATATTATGATGGATTTGTGGGTTCTGTACATGCCTGTGACTGTTGTTTTTTGTGGAATTTGGGGGTTTTATATGTACTTTTAGTTGTCTTCATGTACTGGGGCTTTGGGTTCTTTTGAGAGGCTTGGGAGAGTTTTGGTAATTTGGGTATTTTTTTTTTTTTTTTTGCAGGTCACGTACTTTGAGGGGTTGGTTTTGGTGTTTCTTAGTGGGTTTGGGTTTTTTCTGTCATTTTTGAGGGAGCCTGGTGCATTTTTGGGGTGGGAAGTTCTAGGTTCTCTATGTGCCTTTGAGTGTGTCCATTCATGTGTTGGGTTCTGTGGGGTTTTTATGTGCCTTTAGGTGAGGTGTTGTGTCGGTTTGTGGTGTTTCTCCACGAGCCCTAGTGTGCACATTCTTGTGTTAATTTGTGGGGTTTGTGGTTTGTGTGTGTGGTTTTGTGTGCATTCTTCTGGTGTTATGGGGAGTTTGTGGTTTCTTGATGTTCTTGGGTGAGTTTTAAGGGTTTTATGGTTTCTGTGCGTGTTCTTATGCGAGTTTGTGGTTACAGTGTGAATGGTTTTGCCTGGGTTTGAGGGTTTTTTGTGTCATGTAGGTTTTGTGCGTGTTTTCAGTGTACTTGTGTGTTTCTTCATGTGTAGAGTATGAGAGTTTTTATTTTGTGTGTGTTTTTTGTGGTCTCTGTGTGTGGTTTTTCTGTAGTGCTGTGGTTTTTCTTGAGTGGGTTCGTGTGGAGTTTCGGTGGTATGCTGGGGAGATGTGGATTTTTTTCTGTTTTAAAATTCTACAGTACTCATAAAGTTTTGTTGTTTGGGTTTATTTTGTGGTTTAATGTTGTTTTTCCCACATCAGTAGCAAAATTAAAAAAAGTCGAGTTTTTTAACTTCCTGTATGAGGCTGTATTTTAGGATTTTGAAATTGCAATTTTGCTGTTGGGAGGAAGGAGGGATAGCATATATCCATGATTATAAGGTCAGATCCTAACTATATAGTTTTCCTCTAATTTTCCGTGTCATTTTGCCTGCTTGCAGTTGATTGCCAAAGCTGAAAAGATGCGACTCGAGAGGACTCAACAGACAAGCAAACACATTCGATTCACTGATGACAACTAACCAGGGTTGATGGTGAGCTTGGAAGTGAACTGTAGGTATTCCAAAAAAACAACCAAAATCAGCCCTCATAACCACCACTGCTTACGACAGCTAAACCCGGGCCCTTGGATCCATAACTCTGCCGACTGCAAGTGTCAAGATTGGTTCTAAATCCCATTTATAATAGGCTGAATGTTTGCTGCTTCTGAGCCCTTAGGTAAAGCTTTTTGGAACATGTGTAATATGAGATCTTCCTTTAGTTCACTTCCAGTTTGTTGGGATTTTTTTTTTTTCCTTTGGGTTTTTCTTTTCTTTTTTTTTTTTGTTTTGTTTTGTTTTTGTATGTTTTATACACTAGGTGATAAAATAAAATGCTTGAGAATTTCAGATGTGTATCTCTAATTCTTCCATTTGCTTTTTATGAGACTATAAATAATAAAAGTGGTAAATGCTACATAAACCTCTCTAGGCCTCTTTTTAGTCCATCAAGCTGTTTCAAAATAGAGGAGAAATAATGTTCTCATTTTTTCTGGTGGGTGGGGCTGGCAGGAAATCTGCCATTGAGGGGTTTGGAAGGAAATTTATTTGTATAAATACACACTAAACTGAATTTAGACTTTTTTTTAAATTTATTTTTAGATAAACCTTCTTCAGAAGAAATAAGTGTATGTTTGGTACATCTGGTTATTCACTTGCAGATAAGTGCTCAAGTTGTGTAGTTCACAAGTTAGGATGGTGATTTTCATTACTTTAAGGTATGTTTTTGGGAGACCAGGAATTTGGAAAAAAAAAAGGAAAATTAAATGTGAAATGTGAATTCTCCACAAGGTTTCACTTCTGTTTGACTAAGTGGGGCAGGATTGAATGGAGGGGTAATAGCAGTGATCAGACTGAAGATAGCAAGAATACAGAGGGGAAAAGTGCAAAGATAAGGGACAAACTTTCAGGGCTGGAGGGGAAGAACTTGCTGATGGTTCTTGGAAATGGTGTGTGGAGAATTCCTCCCAGAGGGCTGCAGGGGAAAAGCAGGAACTAACCTGTATGCCAGGCACTCCTGCAATATTCCTGTTTAGTCTAGTTGCAGCATTTTAAATTTATTATTATGGAATCTTTAACTCCTCTCTTTTCCTAGGTGGGTGAGAGATGGGTGATATGGCAGAGAGGAGTTTTCATACCCAACTGTGAAAATGATTGATCAATGCATGTATGTATTCTAGGCAGCCAGCCTGGAAGACAGGAGGGGTTTTTTTCTTTTTCCCTTTGTGATGTGAAGGGAAAAAATAAACCCTACAGCCTACCCTGGGTAAAATGTTTGGGATTTTGCTGCTGAAATTCATTTAAGTCAAAAATATATCTGCGTTATAAATAATTTAGATCATAAATGATTCAGACTTTTTATGTTAGGAGAGTGGAACCGAACTGCAAAAGCATGAGTTTGGCAGTTTAGCACATTTATTAATAATTCCTATCTTGAACACATAGAAGTCACCCTTCTGGTTTTTTTCCATATTTATGCAGGTTAATTCCTTACACATAAATATCAATTTTCTTTCTCTCCTTCTCCAAACCAGTGCAGCACTCTGCTCCAGTAGGGAAGGCCAAGTAGTGTTTAATGCTTGCTGAAGGAGTTAACAGAATTTCTGCCACTTAAATCAGAAGTCAGGAAAGGAGAGGATGGCCTAGATGTTTTTATAAAAGAAGCTTGGATTCTCAAGAGCGCCAGAGTGGTTTGTGTATTTTTTCTTTAAAATTAAACACATGAAAATTAATTGCTGCTGATGTCTTTCCCCATCCAGCTGTTGAGTTTTACCAGCCCAAGAATTGCAGCCCTAAAGCATCTTCTGTGTGACCTCTAGAAGCTTCCCACATTGACCTTTTCCTTCCTTTTTCCCCAATCAATGCATTTCATGTAGAAATTCAGGATGATACTGTGAAACTGTAGGAATTCTTAACCTTGGAGTGCTCCTTTGTTGTTGCTGATTTTTCTGTCTCCCTGGACTGAGTGTTTTGAAATAACATCATTACATTACCATCCATCTGCCTGGAGCAGAACCCAGCATTGATTCTGCTCTTTGTGACCCAGCACGGGGCTGAATCTGAAATTATTTTTAGCACTCATATTTTTACCTCTCTTCCACGAGTTGCAGATTGTGCATGGCAGCAGCAGGACTGGTTTTAGTGGAACACAGGCCTGATACTCCAGGATTACTGGACCTGCTGGTGTTCAGCAGCCAGTGGCCCCCACTCACACCTGGTGCTGCTACCCCACTATCCCTTCCACCCGTCCCCGCAGTGTAAAGCCCTAAGTGTAAAGCCTCTTTACACTTGATTTTGCACCTTTGGTGCACGTTTGTTTGACTGTCCTCATCCTACCATCACCTGGAGCAAACTTGTTCAGCCTGGTTTATTTTACACAGTGTTGTTTTGGGGATTTTTTTCCCCCTAAGATGTTCACAGCACCCTAGTTTAAATCAGACTTCAAGGCATCCTTGAAAGCCAGCAGGTAAGTAAATCATCTTTTTCTAGAGAAGCTCTAAGTCACATTAGAAAACTACCTTCTGATAGATGACAAAGGCACTTGTGTGCCCAGGTCCCTGAAAACATAGGTCAGCGTCATAATTGCTTTTTTAACGGTACCACGGTGTCTAATGATCCTGGGCAGGATTAAATCATGGGAATAATGCTGCACAGTGCTGGAAAAATAATTAGATCAGGTATGCTTGGGTGACTTTGAGATTGCCTGAGTGAGGCAGTAATGCAGTTATCTTAACCTACAAGGGATGGGGCTGCTGTGGATGGTGTAAGGAAGCTGCCAGTTCCCGGGGGGCTTGGCAGCACACAAGTTTCCCTGAGTTTACAGCAGAGCCAGGCCAGCTCTTGTATTCATGTATTCATCCCTGCCTTTGCCGGGATCGGTGCTGACGGCATACTTGGCACTCGTAGCTGTCACCCAAGTCACACCAATCCTGGCAAAACCGGGAGAAAACGAAGCTGGGGAAGCTTTGCTGGCCGTTGCCAAGGTGACTTCTTTTGTGCTGGACAAACACTGCTGTGCTTTTCTCGCCTTGTGGCATTTTGAGTGGAACCAAACAAACTCCCGAAGAGGCAAAACAAGTGGGAGAGGGGTGAAGGGACAAACCAGGTCTGGCACTTGGGAGTGAATGGTGTCTCTGTGGGCAGAGGGGTCTCTCTCCCCTGGCCCTGTGCACTCCTTGGAGGCAGTTGGATGCCAGGAACGCTGTTTCCAAATGTTTCCTTGCAGCGTGCAGTCCTGGTGATTGGTGTGAAAGAAAGCGCTTGGAATGCAGCGAGGAGTCTGAATCTGGTGGGAAACGCCTTCCAGGATGGTGTGATTTAATTAAGGCTGTTTAACTACCCCTTTTACCATTCTGGGCTGGAGCAGAGACCAGCTCCATCATATTTAGTTTCTTGGTTTGGTTTTTACTCTTTTCCCATACTTTTCATTCCCTCTGTGGTGTTCCTACCCTGACTAAGCTGAAAACTCCTCAAATCCTCTGCTGTATCTAATCCCTGTTCTGATGGCCTGGGAAGGCCCGGGGCAAGGATGACCGGGGGGAGGCTCCTGCTTGGGCTGTGCTGAGGGCCCTCCCGGGACCAGCAGAGGGCAAAGCTGCTCCAGCTGTCCTGGGCTGGAGGCGCAAACAGTGCCGGGGACAGCCGGGCTGTCCCGTAGATGAAGCTGTTGCTTTCATTTTGGGCAAGAAGAACGGCCCATTTCTCCTACCCCCTGAACGATGTATCCCCAGCTCTGATCCGTGTCATTTTGCCACGCTCTTACACGGATGGAAAAAACCAGAACAGCATGATTACAATCAAGGCAAAACATTGAAACTTTTTTGGGTGTTGAAACACGCCTAACTGGATTTAGACTGCAGCTACAGAGGTGTTTCTATAGCCACCTCTTTCCCTCAGTACAACTATATATAGGTACAGCTGCAGTGGAGAGCCGGTCATCCGCAGCTTCCAGCAGGGAGACACACGCAGAGCCACTTTGCAGCTTTTAAGCCTGAATTTGGCACCACATCCCCTGTTTCAGGTGCCCTGACTACCACTCCTGTGCTGTGTTTTATATCCCATTTGCTGTCCAAGTGTTTTACCATGGGCACATAGCTTGTTGCTGTGTTGGAATCTTGCCTTTAGGTAGACATGACAGTGCGTCCCACTCTTTTAAAGCTTAATCCTTTGTTGGTTGGGAATTTCACATTTATTTTGTCCTTAATTATGTGTGTATAATTTATATATATATATATATATATGCATATGTATGTATGTATAATTTCTTTTGTTGTGCAAAAGCAACAATTTTAAGGGAAATTCAAATGGATTAAAGCAAGTAGTGCATGCAGAAAAGAGACCCCTTCCTTAGGGAGCTTCCTGAGGAGCTTTTATTAGAAAGGGGTGGCTGGAGCTTTCACAATGTGGAGGTATGGCTGTGAGAGCTAATGTGAAGGGTGGCCATGTGGTATGTGGAGAGGATAATTTGTCCTTTGGATGTGAGGTGGCTCTTTATGGGGGGAAATGGAGCTATTCCTGTTGAAGCTGGTGGTGTGTGAGGCAGAGACACAGGGAGCGTTTCTGTAACTGTTCTGCTGGCATCCTGCACTGGGAAGAGACAGCTTGCCCAGCAAAATGTTCTCTCTCCAAGTGGGAAGGCTGCTGGATGGCAGGCAGTGTGTCCTGCTGTGCAGACAGATGTTCATCAACCTGTCCCACCATGGTGATTCTGATTTTGGCCTTTCCAAATCTCCGTGGCTGCCTCATCCAGAGAGGTCCTGACACACATTCAAAGGGTTAATTTTAAAACCCGCTTTTTTCTCAGCACTGTCTGGCTTTAGCTGTGATGGGGATGAGAAGTGACAAGGTGCCACAGGGGAGCTGTTCTCTTGGGGTTTGCATCATTCCTAAAGCCTGACTGAAAACCTCCTGAGAGGAGCTGACCTGCCAGACCCCTCCGACAGCACCAGCTTGACCAAGCAACTCTGCTTCCCAATGAAATGGGCTGCCCAGTATTTTTGCCTTCACCTCTTCTAGCATGCCACAATGTTTCCTGAGAAGGCCATGATGGTTGCTCTATGCAGAGGCAGGACAGACCCTTCTGCAGGGGGCTGCACATGTGGCTGTGGATCACTGAGAAATCTGACTGATGTTCTTGGCCTTGGCGAGCTGACTCTGTGGTGTGACTGCAGTGAGTGTCTCTTGGGAACATCCCGTGTCTGCTGAGGAAAAGGCAAGGAGCAATGATGTCCCAGAGAAGAGCTGTTATTTTTCAGTGACATGGCTCTGCTGTAGATGCTCACAGAACAGCTCGCAGGGATCTCTCGGACTGAGTGGATATGTCATTGTTGCTGTGGCCAAATGCAGATATTCCCAATGAATATGGCTATTAAATAATTACATGAAATAATAGCAGCCTGAGAAGCATGCATGACAAAAATCGAGCGAGACCAAATACTTGGAGGTTTTTGGTCTTTTTTTTTTTTTAAATGCAGCAATTCATGAAGCCTTTTCACGCAGCACAGGAGCCTCTTTTGCTATTTCAGAGGTTAGCACAGAAAGTCGGTGTCCACAAATATAGATGCAGCTTAGCTTCTACAGTCTATCTTGTGCATAATATCAAAATCAAAAGGAGGATCTTGACATTTGGACAGGACGAGACAAAAGACCGAAGCCAGTGTGTGGCTTTCAATATCAAAGTACAAAGCCCAGCATAATGTGACACTAATCTATGCGATAGCATGGGCAGCTTGAGGCCCATCAGGTCCATCTGATGAGGTTCTGCCACCATCCCATCTGTTTTGTATTCATCTGTCACTGAGACTCGGAGCCACTGGAGAGGAAAAAGAACTGGCAGTGTCATGCTGTGGTTTTTCGACATCATTACAAGCAGTGTGGGAATTGCTAGGGGTTGTTTCCTAGTGCTTGTCAGGGGCATACAAATGTTATGTGGGGGAAAACCCCCATGATCTATCAATACCACTCCATCCTGGGAGTAAATACTGTTATCCATCAGGATTTCTAGACCAAAAGCTACAGCTACATCGTGTTTCTGCTCTTCCTGAGCTAGAGGAGATGATGGATGTTGGGCTTGGTGTGTCAGCTTTCCCCTTGCTACAGTCTGAATCCTGGCGTACAGCACAACCACTAGAGGAAAAGCGTACGGTGGGGACTCCCTTAGCTGCGATGTGCTGCTATCACTCCACACACTTGTCTTCAAGCAAATTAGATGAAGATTTGGCTAGCAGCGGATGCTCAAAGGAAGAACAAATCAGAGCAGCCATATACCCCGTGGGACTGAGGTTTCCTTGAACTCAGCACACATCTCCAGCAGTTGGCACTTGGAAGATGGAAGGAAAAAATGGGAAAAACAGATGCTGAAAGTTCCCTGAAATAGCCCCTGAGCCTCTGGAGGGCAAAGCGTGCCTTTTAACTCCTGCTTATTATCCCTTCTAGTAGGCTCTTTTCCAGTCCTTACTGAAGAGTAAATGCTTTTTCTGTGTATTCCCTGCGGGCTGCCCTACTTTACATCATCACCTTGGAGATGGAAAACACAGTCCTCTGCGGAATCTGCTTGTCACGATTCCTAATTTTCCTGATCAGAGGTGAGGAAGCAAAGCCCAGAGCCCGGCTGCAATCCCTGGGCAGCCCCAGTTCAGAGCTGCGTGGTGGGGGCTGCAGCTCTGGGAGGTGAACACGCCAGGCACAGAGAAGTATTTCGGACATCGCTCGCAGGTCCTGGCAGGGCTCACCGCTCCGACCCTCTCTGTGGAGTCTTTGTTCTCCGGCAGTTTCCATGGTGCTCCCGCTTTGTGTGCAGACCTGTCTGCAGGCAGCACTCTTCTCCATCACGCCGCACCGGCTGATTTCCCGAGGCGGCGCATCGCGCTGCAGAGCTGCCAGGCGTCAGCCACGCAGATATCCTGCAGCCTGGCTCGCTGGCAAAGCCTTGGGAAGTATGGATTGGTGGGTTTTAACAGAATGGAGTGATTATAGATGAGAATTCAACTCAGTTTTTTGCCCGTCACATTTAGCAAAATCAGAGGGGAGCCCTTACCCAAAGGGGTTGTTGCTATAAAATGAAAAAGCCATAGAGGCATGACGTGACGGAGCAGCCATGCTGCTTGCTGCAGCACTCAAATTTTATCTTCATCTGGCACGGGCGTGACAGCTGATGATCTGTAGATGTACCACACAGCATCATTCCCCTCACACAGAGGGTTGGGGAGAGCGAGGTTGAGCTCCTTTATCTGTTATCTCGCTGTTAATTCTCTGCTAATTGTTCTGATACCAGAGCACGGACCGCGTGGAAGGGCATCAGCAGGGAGGAACTCCTGGTCTTTATGTCAGGTACAGAGTCAGGAGGATGAGTAGTCTGGTCCTTGATATTTATGCTCAGGGACAGTATCCCTCGAGCTTTGAGCCTGCTCACAGGATCACAGTAGAGTGCTTAGAGCTTGATACTAGAAATATTTCAGCGAGAAAACCAGTCCCGTGAATCTTACAGGCTGTTCATCCAAAAGGAACTGGAGTGTAAAATCACTGCCCAAGTGGAAAAGTAGGCGAAAGGGCAAAGCTGTGCCCAAGGGGGGATTCTAACTCCAGGCACATGGGAGAGTGCTTTAAGTGGTGGGAACAAGGTCTGTTAGCAGGCTGTGTACAGGGAAGAAATTTAACCCAGGACCTGCAGATATCAATGAGAAATTGAACAATATTAGAGTTAATGTCGAAATAGAGAAGCAATATCCTCAAGGACACGAGGGTGGCTTGGAAAGAGATGGCCTCATCACAAAAACTCAATTCTTGGAGCAGAAAAATTGTTTCCTTCATTGAGGTGAAGATTGTACTGTGTGTAGGGATAGAATGGACTGCTCCCCAAAGCTGGACATGGAAATGAACGGTTCCTAAGTCTTGGCAGAGGTTTGCAAGGATGCCTAGGAAATTATAATGCCCAATTAAGTAGGAATTGGTCATCCAAACCCCTTAGGCGATCTTGAAAATTGCAGCCATTCTGCACTGCAACTAATTTTCAGTCGGATTTTTTCCTTCTGCTTCCCTTTGCACTCCTCTCTCCCAGTGCCCTTGACAGCTCCTGCTGGCACAGAGCTGTGACTGAAGCCAAAGCTAAGGAGCCCGGCTTGGAAACATGGCATTCAAGTAGGCTTGGTGGGGACAGGAGATGGGATCATCTGTCCCTGCTGAGGTCATTCAGAACCGGAGCTGATTGTTTTTGGTGTTTTGTTGTTTTGGTTTTTTTTTTCCTGCCAGGTATCTCCCTCTCATTTTTGGCCCATTTCTGTACCTCTGACGTGAGAACACTAAGCCAGATCAGTGGTGTAAAAGGGGGTTTTGTTGGGAATGGTGGGAATCACAGGGAGCCTCTCTTGACTAGATTAACTTCCTAGGAACCCCTGGGAATTTTATAATGTCCTTGATTTCTTCCCCAGATGCTCCATTCTTAGAATGGGTTGTAGTAGAGTGCACAGACAGGTAAGGAAAGCCCTTCAGCTGGCACAGGTTTGGGAGATAAGCAAGGAGCAAAATAGCCTCATTATTTTGGAAGTAAGAGGTAAAATAGATCTGGAAGAAACCAGAAGGGAAACCCATCTCCAAGTGTGAGAGGGAACAGTATTCCAAGCTTCCCTGGGAGACATCCTCCAACAAAATCTTTAAATACAAGACATGACATGTGCTCGTGGCCAGATTATTGCTTTCTTCTCACCAGGGACTTGGTTTTCCATTAGCTCCATCTCCTCCACCCCTCCTGATAACCAAGTCTCTGATTCCCCTCAACTATTACCAGTTATTGCTTCTCAGCCTTCCTTGTCATCCAGATCCATCCAGTCTATCTGTGGCCCTGGAGTTCCTGAGCTACACTGCCAGCCTGAAGCAAGCTGGAGATGTGCCGGTGCTTCCCAGGAATAACCCCGTTGGTTGTGCACAAGGCATTGGGGCAGGATCTGAGACCTGTGTCCTTGTGTGCCAGAGGTGACAGGGACACACATTCCTTCTGGATGTACCAGGACACGGAGAGTGCTAACAGAAGTAAGGCAAGCATTTCTTTTAGATGGTTTTGGGGAAATGTCCTCTGCACCTGCAGCGTTCCACAAGTGAGGAATAACGGTGCTTTCCCTTCACACGGTGGTAGCTCTTGTTCAGCAAAAGACTTGCCAGGTGTTACAAAAGGCTGCCAAGGTGTCCGCGGGGAATGGAGGTAGGGACGTGGAGCTGGGGGTGGGGCTTAAAGCTATTGGCTAAATCCCGACGCAAACGCAGCTAAGTAGTTGTTAAATTAATTAGCAGGTTGGAGTAAATTTAGCATCTCCCTAATGCGCTGGAAATCATGGCGACTTTGGAGCGTGTGCTTCCCAGTTTTAGCTGATGGCACTGGGGTGCGGGAAGGCTGATGTGACGACAGGCTGGGACAGGACAGGGCATCCGTAGGATTTTTGCAGAGGAATAAATGTTGATTAACAGCTTTCCAACGCCTCGTGCTAAAGAACAAACTATTTTTGGAAAGGAACTTGAGTGAAGCAGCAAATTCATTCTCTGCTGAATAAGGGGATCATTTGTTTTAATAGCAGATTGCTCTGTTAAGGGGACAGGGATTCTGGTGAGGAATTGTGACATGGTGCCACACTTAAATGCAAGCTAGTGAAGGGTTTCCTCGGGCAGGAAGGGAGGCAGGGGTGTAGTGAGCTCGTGTAGTTGAAATTTGGAGATAAATTAGTGTCATTAGTCATTGGAACCACTTGCCTAGGGATGGGATGAATTTTTCTTAACTCTGTTATTTTAAATCGATGTCCTGATGTGTATATTGTAGTTTCACCAGCTGTTTGGGGTTTGTTTTCGAGGGAAATTGTATTCCCAGAACTTCTTGTCATATGTGGGAGATCAGGCTCTCTCATTATAGGGTTTCCCCCTGGCCTTAAAAGATATGAACGTAGGCAGCAGGGAAGAATTCTCCCTCATTCGTTATCCTCCCAGACAATGTCCAAAAGACACTCGGGGTTTTAAAACCCTGTGAGCAGAGGGTGGGATATGAGGACAATCACAGCTGAGGACACCCGCGTTTCTCTCCACCCCCGAGCCGCGGGTTTATCCCTCTGTTTTGACACTTGGAGCCGAAGGGGAAAGGTGCAGCGCTACGCCGTCATTTCAAACAAAACCCCCCGCGGGTTCAGCGGCCGTGGGGCGTGTGTGGAGGGCCGGCGGGCAGACGTGCAGGAGCCGTGTCCGTGTGCGCGGGGGTGTGATCGCGGGTGGGGTGTACCGGGCGTGGGTGGGGGTGTGTGTATGTGTGTGTGTGTGTGTGTGTGTGTGTCGGGAGGGGGGGGACGAGGCGGGTCCTCCTCC
>VWZN01020576.1:204488-266994 GCA_013396955.1 Regulus satrapa | reverse complement strand
CGGAGCCCGCGGGATGCGGAGGGGGCGCGGGAGGCAGGGATGCGAGCGGCCCGCGAGCGCATCGGCGGCTTAGAGGTGGGCAGGTGGACGGTGAAGCCAGGGACGGTTTCTGGTCTATTCAATTAAAAACCCCATTTCCATAACCAAACCGCAAATCCCATTCCCATCCCGAAACCGTTGCAGGCAGCACCTGCGCAGGTGTGACCGAGCCGTCACACGCAGAGGGGGGAGCGCAGGCACGCGTGTGTAACTTCACAGTGGTGCAGCGCGGTGCGTGTCGTGCTGCATCACCGCCGTGGCAGCGCGGGTCCGAAGGCATGAATAAAATCTTAATTAACGTAATGCAGCTCTTTCCGAGAGGCTGCTCCCGCTCCTGCTGCATGCAACGCTTTTCCGCTCGCATCTCTGGCCGCGCGAGGCGGGAGCTCCGCTCTTAGCGGCGGCTGGTGCATTAATTTACATTTGGAATGGGGAAGTTGCTCGCAGGAGTTGTTTGACGTTCTTGACCCGGCTGGGTCGATGAGGCCGAGCTGCTGCTGGGTGTCTGCGGGGTTCGTTCCATGAGCGCTTGGTGCCTCCTGAAAATGGGAGAGGCAGAAATTGAGGGATGCGGCGCCCGTGTGTTCAGTTTGCGCGTTCCTGCTAAGGCTGTAATGTTACGGTGGTTATTAATAAAGAAAATAAGGTTAATAAAGGAAAAGCTGTTGTAAAGGAGGATTCTCAGTGAGTAATCAGATTAGTGTAGTATATATGTACTCAAACTGAAATCCAAATATAAATCCTTTCCTACTCTCTCTTCTCCCCCCCCCTCCGGTTTTCACTGGTGGTAGTGTTGATGAGGAAATCCCAGGAGTCTGGAGACGGGACAGACATGTGAGAGTTTGGGGGGAATGTTTAAACTTGTCAGTCCCATTGCACACCGGAAGTTTGGGCTGGGCAGCTCCAGCAAAAAGGCCTTTGTGTGGGTTTGCCGATGACTCTGCCTGCAAATGGCACAAGAACAGCTGCCCCCTCGACCCAAGTATTTTGGAACTTCCTGTTCTGTTCCCTGCTGGAAACCAGAAGAAAAAGTGATTTTAGTTCTGAGGTTTGGTCTTAAGAAGAGAGTGAGTGACTAGCAGGGATCTCTCCAGTATATCGCAACCTGTAGTAGGTGATCAGCAGGATAGGTGAGAAGTGTTGAGGGTGGAAAAGAAGTTCCAGGTAGGGGAGTTGGGGGATCCCTGAGTGCTGGGGATTCTCATGGAAACTGGCTTCTCTTTGCCTCTGACTTAGTCTATGTGCTTACGGAGACCTTCCGTCAGTATCCTTCCAAGTCCTTTGGAGACAGCTCCTTTTCTATGATCCTCCCCATTTCAGGTCTTGGGTTTGCTCCTTAGCAGTTGGGAAACAAAAGGTTACCAATTATTTATTGCTGCACATCCAGCAGCAAACCCAGACTGCTGTATTCTCTGGAGCGTTCTGAATTGACTTCTCAGGGGGTTATTCAATCTTATATGAGAAAGAAGCAAGTTTCCTGAATTAGTAGGCAGAAAGTAGTCATTAAAAAAGTGACTGCTATGGTTGTTTTACTGTTTTCCTTTGCATTTTGTCCACTCAATGTTTAGAATTATTTTCAATTGCATTTAGAAAGGAATGACTCATTGGTCATGTTTCTTTGAACTACGGCTGGGGTAGAGTCTGATGTGTATTTATTTATTTAATTCTTTGCTGCCCTTCAATAATACATCATGCACACATGCTTATTGGGTGACCTTCACAGGAGAGGGAAACTCCATGAATAAATTCCCAAAGCCGCTTCAGACCAAGGTAAAGAAAACAGAACCGGCAGAAGTCAATCTGTTTTCTGATAAATCACTGCTGGTCTCCCACTTTACCAAGTATTTCTTGCATCCTTAGGAGGAGAGAAGAGTGCAAACAAAAGGGAAGTGAACATGTCTGTCTGAAACTGTTATACTGACTTCTGTTATCACATTGCGCTTGTTGTGATGATTCTGAATGAAAATTGATATTGGCAACATGCTGAATTCCCATTACATGGGTGCCTTTGGGAGATCCTTGAGGTTAGTCCTGGCTTGCAGCCTGAGAGCAAGACTCACTGAAGAAGCTGTTTGAAACAAATTGGTATTTGTGGAGTTTTTACTTGTCTTGCAGTTCATCTCAGAGATCTTTAAATGTGTCCTTTATCTGAAATATATATTGAGGGTACTTGCAGAACTGAGGATAATGTTTACATGTGTGAACCTGTTTTAGTAAGAACTGCATTTTACCTGAAACACCTGTATTGTTACATTTAAATTTGGCTTAAGGTACTGCAGTCAAGATACCAGTGACATCTGTTATATAAAATTTGATCTAGAATGGACCAAATGAAACAAGCAGTTGTAAATTACACGATGGAGACCATTGGATTTGGAATAGCGAGGTTGTTTCTCCTAGCAGTAGTCCAGTTAATTATTTCCACTGTTTTTACTTTTAGTTGTCAGTGCTGCACTTGTCAAAAAGAAATTTAAACACTTCTCACAATAAAAAAAAATATACTTTGTGTCATTTGCAAACCAAATAGTGGCTTGCATGGGAAGATGGTAACACTTGGGTACTGCTCTCCCACTGCACATTTGAACATGCAGGAATAAATCATTGATCCTAATCCATTACCCAGTATGGAAAGAAAGTGTGTGGGAGTGTCTTCCACAGTCATTTAACTCATCTCAGGTAAAGTTCCTTATCATCCAGCAATGTACAGCACTCACATGGTAATTGTCCTGCTGTCATGCTTTATTGATCTCCCTTAAATCCCTTTATTCCATCTGATTTTCTTTCAGTAAGACACCTGTCTGTAAAATGATGCCTGGATGTCCTCCTCTTCCTATTCCAGCTTCTTTTTTTTTTCTTTTTTTTTTTTTTTTTCCCCCTGAAATATGGTTGTATGTATTTGGAAACGCAAAAGGACGTGGCTATTTTGGGAATTCCAAACTTGGGGTTTGGGCTAAGAACTAAAATTGGAGAGAGAACACCATGGTGACCAGATGAAGAGTGATGGTGTGGATGTGGGAAGATGCAGAACAGAGCTCCCGGCATTCTGCTCCTCCAGGAATGTTTGTGTGGCAAAAGGGTCATGTATTGCTAATCCATCCAATTCATCTCAAATCCTACAGTTTTCTAGCCTGTCAGTTTATATGAACTCTTAATAGTTGTGTCTTAGTATGAAGTCTCATCCTAGAGCTTGACATAAATCTCTTCCTCAATTAGTGTGGGCCTGCAGGAAGCATGTTTATTTTTATTTTATTTTTTTTTTAGTTTTTTTTTAGTTTTTTTTTTCTCTCAAGGAGTTTTGCTTCTTTTATATTCTCTTTGATACTTTTTCCCCCTGAAAGCTTGTATCCCACTGCACTCTTAAAGATTGTTCATCTGCTACTCTTCTGCTTTGCTACTGCCTTTTCTAATCCACTGCACAGGTTTTTCCCTACTGCGGGATGTACTTTGTCCCCTACTAACAGCTGGAAAGACTCGAGGATATTTTAAGCTTCTCTTTCATGGGTGATTTAGGCCGATGCCTCTCCCAGCTTGTCTTTGCTTTGGACAGCATGTTGTTGGCCTACACATCTTTGCTGGTGCTGATTCTAGTTCCATAATTTCAAAGATTTGGTTTGTTTGAAATCCACATTTTCAAGGTTTCTTTCAACTTTAATTTGATTTAAGCTTATTTTTATTTTACCTTCTGCTTCTGTAATGAATTAGAACTAATTTGTTGGGAGCTAGAATGGCTTGAAAAATCAGCCTAGTGAAGCACTTGCTTCGGCCGTATGGCACGGGGTAAAGCCAACATCCATCAAACTGAACATCTCTATTCCACTCAACTCTATCTGCCATATCAAAGGGAAAAGGATGCTAGAAAATGTCTTCCCACTGAATTGAAATGATGAAATCTAAAACATAATGAACCTGCTGCATAATAGATGTAGTCTAATGCAGGAGAAAGTAATTACAGTTAGGACATAAATGACTACGTGTGTTGAGATAGCATATAAAAATTACTGTGCTACAATGTTATTTGGTTTGCAAAACCAAGCAAACAAGTAGTTGCAAAGTAATAGAATTAAAGCATGTGAAGATTTACCACTTCCATGAAAATCCCTTTTATGTTAGCTACCAGTTCTAACCTAGGATGAAAGTGAAGTATCAAAAGTTTTCAATTCATATTCCAATTGGGTCTTTTGTGGGTTTACTCAAAACCTGGAAAAGCAAAATAAAAGAGGGAGAAAGAAAAGCAGGTTCCAGGTGGGCATTAAATGGGGTTGCAGACTAAGTTGATTTAGTAAATAGTTTCAGCTGTTCTGATGTTTGTGCAGTATCAGAACAGCCAGCCCGGGTGGGAAGGGAAACAGACAAGGTGCTGCAATTACTATTGCTCACTCTGGAGTTGGAAAGAGGAGAGAAGGATGGGCTGGTGTGTCTCAAGGGAATGTGTTCATTGCACCAAAGAGCAGCACCTGCGGCTGGAAGGTTCCAGAAGCAAGCGCCTCCTCGGTAGGACTGCAGGGACACACAGGTAGGGTCTTGCTCTGGTTTTTTTAATGTTAGTTTTTGATGTTTATTTTTATTAGAAATGCTTAAGAAACAGGTTGAAGTGAGGATTGTAACTCGGTGCTGATTTGTCTACTTTATTTCTGCTTGGGAAATGCTGTGATGTGGAGTTTGTTTGCAGGCATTCTGTTTTATGTGGATTATACCCTGGGGGAAGAGTAGAGGGTTTGATTGTTGGATTGTTTAGTCTTTTCCTTTCTGTTTTTTTTTTTTTTTTTTTTTTTTTTTTTTTTTTTTTTTGTGTGCGTGGTTTTCTATTTTAGAATATTTTTAGTTTCATTGGGTATTTCCCCTTTTTTCTACTTATTTTTGTTGTTCCTCTCTTTTTCTTTTTCTCTTCTTTGTCATTTGCTTTTCCCTGTTTTTCCCCTCTCCTTTTCAAGATTTATATTTGATAAAGTTATTGATACTTTTGACTGTTTATATCCAGATTTTGTGCTTTTATAAAACCAACACTTTATGGTTTCTTAGAACGAGTCCCGTTTTGGGGCTTCCCTCGCCTCAGCTCTTCCCGCCATTTTTTTGTGTGGGGAAGAGCCTGTCCGCCATTTTGTATGGGCGAGGGGCTGTCCGCCATTTTGTGCGGGGCGGAGCTGCCCGCCCTCAGGCTGTGGGCGCTGCCCGCCATGGCGCGTAGGGTGGGCGCTGCTGGCCCTGTGATGTGGTGAGGGCGCTGCTGGCCCTGTGGTATGGCGAGGGCTGAGGCTGCAGCCGCTTTTCCTGATTGGGATGCGCTGGGATGGGAGAGGAAACGAATGGCGCGGGGTTGCTTTGATATGAAGCAGCGACTCCCCATTTTCTGCCCTAGAGGATTTGCTCATTAAGCTATTAATTACTGGAGGAGTTGTGCTTCTTCTGAGTAAGTAAAAAGCCTGAAAACATACAAAAATGCCCACACTGTCTGAAAACATACAAAACTGCCCAAATGCTCAAAACACTTGGGAGCTTTTCCGTGCTGATCAGTACATGGCGTCTGCTGGAAACACCTCTTGCAGCTTTGTTGCCTGTTGAGGCGAGACCTTTGTGAAGTTACTGGAGGGTTTTTTCAGTCCTTCTGTACAACAAACATATCCTGTGTTTTTATGTAAGTGTTATTATGAAATATTTATTGCAAAGTTGTCTTTGTAGAGGACACTTTAGGCTTTATTTTGGGGTGACCTGCTGTGTGAGGCCCCCTCAGAAACCACAAGGGGTGTTCTCTGTCTATAAACACTGACTGGGAAATGGGTGGTAGGATCCTTCTGGTTAAGTGTTAATAAGGAATTGGCTAACGGAGTGGGGAAAACACAATATGTTCTGTTCTGATGGCTGTCCTTTCTTTCCCTTTTATCCTTCTTTCTGAAGTGCCTGATTGTCCTTACTGGGATGGTGAGTCAGCTGGGAACACAGAAACAACTGTGGTATCCAGCAGGATGCAGACTTCAAGATGTGACTGTATTCGAAAAATAAAAGTATTTAGGGAAAGGGGAGGGTTTGTGAGCTAGAAATTATTGTTCATTACCCGCTGGAGGTTTATGAACTTGGGTGGGAGAAGCAGGTTGTATCCCACATCCATTGCTGATGCACGGATCGCTAGAGTTTTGGTTAGTGTGCATCTGACTGAACCAACCTGATCAAATTTCTGATAAATATCTTCTGACCCAAAATATCTGCACCTTCTTCACTACAAGAGTCAGAAGTAATCCTGGAGAGAAAATGGGTTACAGCGATATTATTTGTTGTCTCTGCTTATACAGTTTGGTTATTTATTTATTGTATTTTTTTTTCATTTGCTTTGGTCCTCTGGTCTGGAAGCATTTTGATTTATCTGCAGAGTTTGACCCATCCTAAAGAGAAGTAGGAGCACAGTATATCATGAGGCAGTTCAGATTTCCTATATTAAAGGAATCTTTGTTTATGCAACAAGGATTCATTCAGCAGCATCCCCCTGCCCAGCGTGTTGGGTGTTTGCCATGCTAACTCTTTTAGTTCTGCTGGTGCAAATAAAGGTACAGCTCCAGGAGATGGAACAGCTGACCTGTCTCTCCCAGGGCTTCTCTTTCAGTGGTGCTTTGACCACTTGCAGCCAAGGCGAGTTCCCACAAATTATTTGTTGCCTTGAGCATTAAGGCTGTGCTTGCTGAAAACCGCTTGATGAGAAGCTTTATGAAGTGCATCCCTTGCTTCATTTGAGTTTTATTTCTTAAGATGATCCGGGTGTTTGAAGGTGACGTTTCTGGGCTGGAAAACAGAGCATCCCATGGGCAGCGTGCGGGATGTGTGTGAGGCACAGATTCAGGTGAGGGAATGGTGTGCAGCCCAAAGTCCTGTCAGTCTTCCAAAAGTTGTGAGAGGTCTTGGCATCAGTTGTAAGTCCTGTTAGAGAACTTGAATCTCATGGGATGCTTGCAGGCATCTGATGGATGGGAATGTATTTCAAGCATTCAGACTGGCTGGTGACACCGTGCTGTAAATACCCTTGTCGTTTATGTTAGGTCAGAGGGTGAAGTGTTGTTTTATGAGCTTACCTCTGAAAAGATGGAGGGTGTCCAGACCTCATTCATCTTCTGCAGTGTTTCTAAATGTTGTGGTTCCTGTTTTTCTTAAGTAAACAAACAAACAAAAAAAGTAATTCTGGGTTATTTGTATCTATATATATGTATATTCAGAAAATAGCAAACTGAGGGCAGTTCGTGTTTTGCAGCTCCTCCATACCATCACAAATAGCTTGTGCCTAAAATCCTTGGGTTAAAACCAGCACAAACACCCCCTCTCCCCAAACGCACTCCCACATATGCAACTCCAAGAAGAGAAAATAAACTTTGCGATTAATTGTGGAGTGCTTGGTATGTGATCTAAGCTAGTAACTGGCTCTTGGATCCCACGAGCAGAACCCTTCTGAAGTATCCTTTGTAGGCTCTGCGAGTATACTCAGAGCCGCTTTGGTTTGTAGTTTTATCTTTGTAAAATCTGCCTTTCCCCCCCTCCGGGTGCGGGCCGGCTGCCAGCAGCGAGTGACCCGTGACCCGCAGCTGCTGCTGCGCTCAGGAATGCGCGCCGGGCTCCAGCGGCACCGGGGCTGCCCTTCCCTCCCTTGTGCGCCCAGCGTGGGTGGCGGCAGCTGCCCGGGCAAGAGGCAGGGCTTGGGCAGGAGCAGAGAGCTCTGCTGGCGGCGCAGGAGCTTTCTGGGAACTCGAACTCGCTCGGGCTGGATGTGAACAGCCTGGCCGCGGTTCAGGACGGTTTTAGTTCCCGCCGGGAGCAGCAGCTGGTCCGTGCACGGGAGCCAAAGCCCGGGGGTTCGCCCAGCCTAGCACTCAGGGCCATCACATGCTGCATGTACAGCTCCCGTAGCACTGTAAACTCTGGGAATTTTTAGATCCAGAGCGTGTCACTAATAATTTAGCCTTAGATTGTCTATAAATAGCTTCTTGTATCTGAACCTGCCCTTTAATGAGGCTATTTCTGTCGCAGTTGGAGGCTTGCACTGGAAATGCTCTACCTGGGTTCCCTGCTGGGTTCTTTGTTGTCTTGATGTGCATTCCCTGCTCTCTCCTGGCTGCCTGGTATTTGACAAGGAGAATGTTAAACTTTTTTTGGTATGTACACTGTTGGGATATACCTGAAAAACAAAAAGTAGAGCTGACAGTCCTGAATCTGGTTTGAATGTTTCTAACCGTGGTTCTTTATCGGGGTCCAAGAGCGCACATGATTTGTCAGATGACAATAATTGATGAAAAGATGCCATTGCAGTCCTATTTTTACCCCCCCACGCCACGCAAGTGTCAGCACAACCTTCTTCAGACTTTACTGAGAGCAAGAACAGGCTGTTCCCAAGGGCCGGAGTGCTGATGGATAATGCCCTTTCTACCTGCTGGCTCCAAGCCTTGCATAAGCAATGTGCAAATTTGAGGCTGAAAGTTTCACAGTGGCCTGTTTAGAGTTGACAGATTTCTTGTGTGTTTGTTTGCAGCCAGCACGGCTTGGGAAGGTCTTTGGAGCAGGAGCCCAGATCGCTGCTATTTGAGCACTCGTCTCATTCCTGTTACAGGAATAGTAAGCTGTTGTCTGTGTCACTTCACCATTAGAGGAGGAATTTCATATTCAGCAAACCTTGGCTTTATATTAATCATCCCAATGGATCGCTTGCTGAAACAAGCAAAAAGCCCCAAACAAGAAACTTGATTTTGAGTAATGCTTTTATGGGAATTATGAAACTATAAGGATGCAATTGGAGAAAATGATTTATTAGTTTTAATAGAGGGTGAGAAGAAGAGGTCATTCTAAGTTTCCGTGACACTGAGGAAGCCTTAGGGTTCTCAAAATGACAGGTGGGTAAGTCAGGGCAAGTAGGGAGCCAGAAGAGTTTGGTCTAAATATTTAGAAGTAAAATTACCTCTGCAAAACTCCTTTTAGCTCCAGTGGCTGCCAGTTCCCCTTCTGTTTGTTCAGCTCAAAGAAGAGAGTCTATATTTAGTAAAGCAAATGTGTATGAAATCTATATCAAAGCATTTTGTGTGACACGTTTTGGAGGTGGTGGTGAGATTTGGTACAAGGTGCAGGCATTGCAGAAAATCAGTTGGTGCTCTATTTTAATAATATGAAATTTCTTAATCAGGTACACACTCAGCATGGGCTAATGAATGATAACCTCTTATCCCCCAGACTAACAGTGCTCCTGGCAGGTAGTTCACTCGCTTCTGGTCTTGGCACTCATGTTTGAGCTAAGCTGTTGCTGCTCCCTTGATGAACCTCTTCATCGCTTGACAAAACCGGGCTCTCCTTCGCAACGGTGTTTTTAAAACCACCGCATTGCTGATGATTCAATGCAGAGGTGAGGGCAAACCTCGGCATCTCCAAGAGCGGTGCCGGGGCTGGAGGAAAGCTCTGGGTATCCGTAATGTGACCTGACACAGCCTTTGCTGCGACTAAACATAGTTTGGTATTCTCTGCACCTGTCGGCTGCTTCTTGCTGTGCCCGTTTTGGAGGGGTGCACACAGAGCCAGACCTTTACCTGGAGCTGCCTCTCACACATCTGAAGGGCAGTTGTTCACCTTCTTCTGCTCTGTGAAGGAAAAGTGATTTAAACCTCTCGGAGGGTCTGTCCTTTGGGGCACCTGGTAGCTGAGCTAAGCCAGTCTCTACTGCTGCTGTCCCATTTAATTTGAGTAGTGACTGTGGAGCTTTGGCCCTGAGCTTTATGGGGTGTACAAGTGCAGCACTTTCCCCTCAGAGTATGGCTGTGTTGAGTCTGTGATTTCTTTTTTTCCTTTTCAGCAAGGTTTTGCAGATTAGAGGTTAATTTCAGGGAAAGTTGCTGAGCAACACCATCACGGGTTTGTTTGTTTGTTTTTTTAAATGAGTAATAGGCTGTCATGTCGATTGTGATCCTAATAATGATCCATCAATTTGAAATCCTAGAAATGCCATCTTTTGTAAAAAACAAGCTCCTCGTGAACCCTCCAGCTTCCTCCAGTACTGTTGCTATGACAAACCAAGCCCAGAGCATAAAGCAATTATCCACCCAGCCCTGCTGCTGTTCAGCAAAGGTTTGAGGGAGTTGCTCACCTCAGTTTCAGCTACACTTTGAAATCCCTTATTTAGCCTGTGCTGCTTCTGCAGAGGTAACAAAATTCACATTCTCTTAAGGGCAGCCAACTTCAGGTCTGCGTAAAAACCAAGTTTTTAATACTATAACTAACTATAAGGCTATTTCAAATTTTATTCCAGAGAGAGCACTGAGAGATAATTGAAGGTTTACTTGATGTCCTCTTGCTGATATATGTTTTTAAAGTTCTACTAGGCAGCCTATTTATCAGAGACTTTGTAAAGAAATTGCAGTGGCCCCTCTAGGGAGAGTAGCCCATTATGACACACTCATCTGGAAGAAGAAAATAGGAAAATACTGGCTTCAGGTGCATTCCAAAGAAGCATTTTCATATTGTAGGAAGCTGAAAGGGTTAGAGCAGGAAAACTAAGTACTGAGAAATCAAAGAGAGTAAAAAAAAATTCTTACTTTAAATGGGTGGTTTCCAGAATGCTTTTGATATCTGTAATTGGCATATTGACTGCACATAAAATAACCCTGACCTAAAAGCAGTTACCAATATAAATGTGTTTACTTTGATATAGGAGTGAAAATTTCAATCTTCTCCTTTAGAGATGACACAAATATGTATTTTTGGTCCCTGTTTGTAGGCAGATGGAATTATGTATGGCAGAACACTTACCATGGTAACATAGATTATGACAGCTGAGCCATTGACTTTTTTATACTTAAGATCCAGTGGAAGCCACGGAATAACTATAAAAGGTAACATTTCTCTTGCATTTTTAATTATGTTAATGATGTGTTTCGCTCAGAGCCCCTTTCATGTATAATTGATATAATTTATGCAATATGAGTATCAGATTTAGATGAACATAAACGTGCATATGGAAATCAGTACACATTTGGAGAAATCCTTCTCTTCTAACGAGTCCATACCTGACAAGGATTTGGACTTGGCATTTTGTGCTGGGTTTCTGTCCCTCCTGCGGATGGAAAACCTGCCCAAATGTAATTGTGTCCTCTTGCTTGTAACTAAATATCTCTGTTCAAGATTCTGGTATAAGTGAAAGCACTGTTGCATCTAGGTGTATTGTTTACATTGCACTTAGTGGTTATATCGAGAAGTTTTTCTGCTGTGAAGCTGGAAAATGAATGTGGCAGTTTTACTCTGGTGCCCACAACAGTTGGAAACAAGATATCTGGAAAGATGGGACTCATCTGGTTCTCCAAGCAAAAATGAAAAGTTGCAGGTAAAAGTTACTTGTGTCTCGATTTAGCATTTTATTTGTCTGGATCACCCTAGGAGATACAACCAAAGTCAGTTTTTAAAGGGCAGATCAGCATCTATGTCAGTTAAAGAAAAAAATTAAGAAGTCTGTCTCAGGTTTTTGAGATGAGTTGTTATCACTCATGATTCCCTGCCATGAGCACTCATGTCTCTCCTCCTTGAGGAAGGAACATCCAGTAATCTGTTTTACCTGACAAGTGCTCCGCTCAGCTGGCAGCGAGCTTCAAAGAACACTGTGTCAAACCAGCTCTGAAACGTGGTGTGGAGCCACAGCTACACCGTCTGTGAGCCCAAGTGCAAGCTCCACAGAGTTGCCTTGTTTTGATTTACTTGATTTTCCAAATGCAGGGGTTAAAGACCAGTTGGTGTTACTCTTAGTATGGAGGGGGAAAAAAAAACCCTACAAGTATTCAAACAAACCAACAAACCACCAGCCTTGGTGTTGCCATCAGAGCCCACTGTTTGACTGTGTTGCCAGACACAAACACTGTTGCTGCTGCGTGTTAGTTGACACGACAAATATTTCACTTCCGACTCCAAATTTACATTGTTGGGATTGCTCCTGAGGAATTTGGATACCGCTGGACGTGGGAAATGCTCCTGTTTACCCAGATGCATGAACTTCAGGAGAAGAGTCATATAAGTAGCCAAATATTTGAACAGTGTCTGCATTTCGGATCTCCCGTGTACGAAGGTGTTTGTGTATCATGCTGTCCTCTGTGCTCTCCTCAGGCTTTTAAATGCCCTTGCAAAGGAAGGAGTGGGCAAAGATTGCCTGGTTTGTGTAGTTGGGCACTCTCTGAAGAGATACCCCAGCAGGAAAAACCCCACTGTGTTCAGCCACTGAGAATGATGACATTTGGCCCTAAGTGCTTTTTAATTCAATTTATTTCGTATCTCCTAAGCTTTTTCATATGTTGGGTATTGAAAGTCTTTGTTTACTGTAGGTTTGCCAGGGCCAGCAGAGGTTGGACTGATAATAAACCTGTATGGCAAGAGCTCTCAGATAATGAGATCTTGAAATTAGCACCATGTTCTTCATTGTTGGTACCTTTTTCATCTTGTGAGAGGATGAATTTATACCTACTGGAGACCAGATCTTGATTTCACATGTCTCTGCAAAAGCTTGGCAGGCAGCCTGCTGTTTGTTTACACAGAGGAAAGTTGCTAGAGCTGAGGTAAGGATCCAGCTTTTGCTTTCAGACATCTGCACCCAGGCAGGACAGGTCGTGTCCTCACCTCTGGAGTTGCCCTGCTGGATTATCAGCTGCTCACAGGCACGGCTGTATTGAAGCGTGGTTCACTTCAAGGTGCCACTGGTGAGATAGAATGGTAAGATTAAAAAAAATGAGCTTTTTATCCTGGTATCGTATGTATTAATGCATAAATAACTGAGGTACTGGAGTAGCTTTAGGTGAGTAATTGATAGCTTTGTAAGAAAAATAAATATGCAGCTTTCAAAATGTCAGCTTTCATCTCGACTGCCCTGTTGGGGGTATTGCTGATTCTACAGCTTTTGTGGGCTAACTGTGCAATTTGCTCTATTGCTTGATGATTGCAAACCCTCCGCGTTCAAATACTCCTAAAAAATAAAATTAGGCACTGACTGAGAATTTGGGCAGCAAGTCCCATTTTGAGTGACTGGTGTCCCCCACAGAGGGAGAAATAAACAGGATGCTCGGCTGAAAGGGCCTTAAACCCAAACCTGACAGTGTCAGCTCTTCAGCCTCATGTTTCGAGTGACTGTGGCTGCCTGTTTGTTCTATTTATTGTGTATGTTGGGCCACTCTTCGTGGTTGTTATGTAAATGTGTCCAGAGGGTCAGTTCTATTTAACCCAAGATATTTCTAGTAGTAGTGTTGTTTCCTTGGAAGTGGCTTCTTTTATAGAATGGTTTACCAGATAAACCAAAACAGTTTCTGGAAAAAATGCACTTGAACTGTAAGCCAGGCCTCTATACATGTATCCCTTCTTTCAGCCAAAATGTCAGCAGAGAACGTGATCAAAGCATTTTCCTCTGGGCATACTCAAAATTGTGAAAGATGAGACATAAAATTTCTGGTAGCAAACGATTATCAACTAGCAAGAACTGTTGAGAGAACGGAGCATATCTATAAGTATTGACCCTGCTCTGATGGGAATCTATGGGAATAAGAGCCTCTAGACACAACTTATTATGGGAAGCAGTTTACTTGGTGCTTTCTCTTTATTAGTAACCTAAGAATTCGTTCCAGACAGACATTTCCCATACACATTTTCTGAAGATGTGACTCATGTTGCAACTTTAATGTTGTTCAAATAATTCAGCCATCTCCCAGAGCAATTCTGATGGCTGCAAAGCTGCATTTCTTCCTCTAATTTCCTTCTAATGCTTTAGCAGTGTAGACTGGAAGGTGTTTCTGTCGGGGCACAGCCTTGAGTCATGCCAGGCCAAGATGCTGACAGATTCAGACAGTTTGGTTTGCCAAAGTGGTTGTCCTTTAAAACTGATACTAAAACAAACTTGGCTTTTGTGAGCATCAAAACTGGAAACTCAGATTGAAAGGTTAGGGTTTTAAAAAAATGACACCTTTGATGTGACAGCCAGTTAATTTGTTCACCAGCATAGGGCACAAATGTAGGACTTGAAGGGCTCTGAAAACTGTTTCGGTGGTATTTGTCATGTATCTTCTTTCAAGTCCAAAACCAGTGAAATTCCTCTTTGAAAAATAACTGGTAAACTTTTTTCTAAAAGAAATGTTTTCTTTTTCTTTTTTTTAATTTTTTTTATTTTTGGCACAAACCATTTATTAAGTGATAAATTACAAGCATTGAGGAAGGCAATACTCTTCACAGAGGGGGCCCTCTAAAAACTGCCTTTAACTTAGAGCAAATGAGGATAATTTTTGTACAGGGAAGTTGGGGAAGGCCCCTTTTCATGGGAATTGAAAGATACGTGGAGAGAGGAGGTAAACAAAAGTGACAGTGGGAAAGAAGCAAAGGAAAAACAATGGAAGGCATCAAAGCAATTGGAAATGAAAGCAGAACACTTTTAGCTTTGTCTGACTGTCGACAAATTACAGCCCAAAATATCTTTCTCATACATGAAAGTGTAAACATTTAAAATATGTTCTTCTTTTATTAAATAAATACGTGAAGGGGGTACTTTTTAAAATTAGCAAATACTGAAGAACCAGAGTGGCTGATTTCAGTCACAAAGCCCAGTCCCTTTATTATTTTTTTCCATTGATTGAGTGAAAATGAAATTGGGTTTTATGGGTGTTGCAAAGTTTGGTTTTTTTGTTTTTTTTTTTTTAGGTTTTTGAGATGAGTTGCAGAATGAAAATGTCGTGAGAGGAAAAGGAATCAACTGCAATTGGCTGATCATCATCTTACTGTAGTAATCTTAGAAGCAGCAGAGCATGGGCTGTTTTGGCTGAGATTGCCAGGTTAGCACCTCTGCAGTGTATCTGATTCCCAGGGAGGTCTCTTGGTATCAATGACACGGTAGGACAGGAATCCCACAGTGTTGTTTCTTCTCAGGTATTATTTCAGACTAGAGCTACTTAAGATCTGCTTTTCTCAGTCTAAAACCTGTACTCTCAATATTTACTTGTGGCATGAACCTTGCACAACCTGCCGGGGGGGGGAAGCATCACTGAATTCAGTGGGAAATCTTACCCTGAGACTGTCCTGCTACACATGCCTAGGCCAAAAGGAGGATGTTCAGGAGCAAGTGAGAATGGTGAGCAAGTCGTGGGTTGCCAGCCCGTGTTTATTTCCTCAGTGTAAGTAGCAGGTGTTTTCAGTCTTTGCTGTTGCTTAATATAGATCCTCTATCTGGGAATAACGAAGTTTAAAAATCAGACGTGTGAAATGTTTGCAGATTTTCCCAGGGAAATGCAGAGCTGGCTCTGGGTGACCGCTTGCCCTTCCTGCCAGACTCCTCCATGGATGTGCTTTGAACTCCCCCCCGTTTTCAGTCTGTGAGTGCTCGCTCTCGGCGCTGTGCTTGGCATGTCTTTAGGAGACACTTCAGTGCATTTCCTTCTACAGCCACACACTCTGGGTGCTCCCACTGCCTCGCTCCACGCCCTCGAACAATTAGAGCCCAGCAGCAAGTGCAGCGGAGAGGGGAAATATTCGAGATTTATTGTGGAGTCTGAGTTTCTGTCTTGCCAAAACAGGAGCTTTTTTCTAGTGGTATTCAGCAAGTGGCCTTTCTCACAGGAACTGTGCCAGAAGATGGCATTGCTGTACGCAGAGCACTCATCTCCATTGCAACAAGTCATTAGGAGGAGTGGAAAAACTGCAGCCTCCAAGTCCATTAGACTGAGTCAGGCAGTCAGGAAACTAATTTGCCTCCATACTGCATGTCAAGGATGGTTCAATTAAAATATATAGCGTGCTGAGGTTGTTTTCGTTTTTAATTGTTGATGTTTAACAAAAAGCTTTTGTTTAAAAGTCCAAATTAATCTGTAGGCTGAGGGGGGATGTATCTCAATACCCAGAACTCTTTATTTTCAAGGGAAAAAAGGAGACACTGTAAAAATCCTCCCCGTTCCCACTGCCTCCTGCCAGCATCTTTCTTTGGGTTTCAGGCTCTGCTCATTTTCCTCCACACACTGTCTCCTAGCCACCCCTGAGGGTCAGTGGTGTACCTCACTACAATTCAATAAATACAAATTAGTACATTGAAATGAATTTGGTTTGAGAATGGCCTGTGTGAAAGAGTAAGCAGCTCTTGGCACACTCCAAAGGTTTCTGCAGTGAGTTTAGTCCCAGAAGATAGTGAGCATCCCTTGGGGGTAGGTGAAAGCCTGAGGAAAAGTTGTATTCAATTAGGAAAAACATATTTTTTCTAAGTTTGTGCTTTATCACAAATTTTGTTATCTCAGCGAGTGAACACTGTAGCTCNGCTCTTGGCACACTCCAAAGGTTTCTGCAGTGAGTTTAGTCCCAGAAGATAGTGAGCATCCCTTGGGGGTAGGTGAAAGCCTGAGGAAAAGTTGTATTCAATTAGGAAAAACATAATTTTTCCAAGTTTGTGCTTTATCACAAATTTGATTTCCACAGGCTGTAGGATGAATTGATGTGAGAAGACTCCAGTTTCTCTTGGGGGAAAAATCAGATTCTAAGTTTTGCTGGATACTGTAGAGTAGATGCAGTCTGTGGATCTGTGCTTGTGTAAGGATTACAATGTGCTCATCTCTGGGAATGCTGCTGGAAGCTGCCTGGTGTGGTTCCAGCTCCCCAGGGAACAGGTAGGTTTGTTGGAAAGCTGCTTGTTCCTGACGTGAGCTTTGGAAAAAACCTTAGGTCGGTTCATGTTGGTGGCTGAACTGCAGGAGACGCCTCTTTCACTTGTGGCCCTAACATTGAACAGAGATGTACAGAAATTTAATTAAGGAGACATAATTCTGGAAATGAACAAATACCAGATAGCTTCCTTTTGCCTACTCTGTAAATGAAGTTAAATTCCTTTACCAGGAAGGCTTTGAGGGGAAGGAAAGGGAAAGCAAACAACAGTAAAGAAAAACGGAAAGAGAGTAGAGCAATTGTTTGAAGTCACCCTTTGAATCAAAAAATGACTCCTTAGAATCCTTCACTTGCTAATTTGGCCGTGTCAGGTTTCCTGATGGGTTTCCATTAAGAACCCCTAGGTTTTGGAAGCAGAAGTCAAGGACATAAGCACCCTCTTTTTTCCTTTGCTTTTCCCATTCCTTGGTCAAAGTGATTCTGTGGGATTTGGTTTGGGGTTAGTGGTGGATAGCTAAGGTGGAGACCCAAATTTGGGTCTTGCCCTCTCTGCAGGTGGAGTCCCCCCGGGAGGAATATGGATCTGCTTCTTTAAAGTTTCTGCTCCTTTGGGAGCAGTTCCTTCTGGGAGGGATCTGCAGGCTCGCTGTTGCCATTACCTTAGAGAGAAGCAACTGTCATGGAGAATACAACTTCAAAACCCCAAATTAACCGTGTGGCCTTTGAAACACACGAGGCTCTGGTCTCCTGTAGTCCAAAGCTGTTCTGTAGCCCTGGGCTAATTGCATTTGGTGACTGCTGCTCTGTGGCTTGCTCTGCCTGCAAGGTGACAATTGTCCTTCCTGTAGTGGTTTAGGAGACAGCCCGGGAAGGGCTTTGCTCACAGCTGGCTTTTGTGGACTTAGTTCTGAAGGGGTTGGTGCTGGAGAGAATATTTTTCTTTAGCAGCCTGTTGCTGTGCAGAGAACTTATTTCATGGTGAAACCCTCGAAACATTCCTAGCAGGAGAAAATTCCTTGTTGTGGTGAGTTGATGGCAGGTTGTTTTGGTCACTCCTTTTTGTTAGTTATGTTGTGATGTAAGAAAGATAGTTGAACTCGTGTTGGACAAGACATCCTGAAGCTCAGTGGGTACGGATGCATCTTTGGGTAGTAACCTGTCGGTTTAGCTTTTTATTTGTGTATTTTAAATTTGAGCTGAGTCACAAGGGATCAGCCTCTGGCTTGAGCTCAGTGGCATGTTCCGTTCTGCCCGTGGCAAGGCAACCGGATTGCTCAAATGTCAGAAAATGAAACACAGAAGAGCAGCTTTAATTAGTGAAATGGCCAGCTCCTCCTAAGAGCTGCTTTGACACCCAATTCACTTAGCAGCATTGAAATATTGCTGCTTTCCAAAGCTCCGATGTGCGTGTATATATATGTGTGTTTAGGAATTCAAAATCTGTCTGCCAGGGCTGTGCTGGGCCTGCTCCAGAGTTTCTTTTACACTTGGGATTTGCTCCTGTGTAATTCTGCAAGGGGTTCAGTTTGAAGTGGGTGCAGTGTTATGCTGAACTCTCTCTGCAGTCAGAGCTAAAAGCATTATCGATTGCATTTGCTATGAATGAAACAACTTAGATGTATCTGGAAAATGAGAGAAGGAGGAATGGGGAAAAACAAATGAATGTTTCATGCCACATCTTTCAATGCAGCACTTTCCAAACTTTCTTTATTCCTGACTTCCTTTGTGTTGCGTTGGGTGCAGCAGGATTCAGGATGGGCAGCCTCACCAGGCTGCACACGCAGCACCACGGTTTGCTTTGGTCTCGGAATGATGTTGTAGGTCACATTAGTCATTTTATGTCAGTGATGTGGGAGCATAATGTAATTAATTTAAAGGGGGAGGGAATGTTCAGAAAGAGATCTGTTAAGATAGCTATGCTGGGTTTTATGTTTTTAAATTTCATTTACAGTTTTAATGGGAGTATTGAGAATCCTAAAAATCTTTCCCAGTGCTGGTTCAATACAGCACTGACAAGAGCTAATGCATACAGCTTTATAGAAGAGCTTCTTTCTATTTTTGCATTTCTTCGTATTTCCTGTTCCCTTTAACCCTGACCTCCTGATTTTTG
This sequence comes from Regulus satrapa, assembly GCA_013396955.1. Taxonomy (NCBI): domain Eukaryota; kingdom Metazoa; phylum Chordata; class Aves; order Passeriformes; family Regulidae; genus Regulus; species Regulus satrapa. Next base: position 248,240 of record VWZN01020576.1, on the reverse strand, counting down.
CAGCACATCAAAGACTATCTCATGGTTCTTCTTGGTGTGGGTTAATATTTTCGTAGTAAAATTATCAAACCTTATGTGACTGAAACAATTCATATCCATGTGTTTGCATGACGAGGTTTTGTGTGCTTAATTGTTGAGCTTTTTTTTGGCAGAATGCACAGCTATGAAAAATCCCTGGTGCCCTTCGTTGTACGCCCCCCATATTGCACGGAGGAAGCCCTAATATTGTAAAAACATCAAACTTTGTCCTTCCTATGCCAAAGTGATGATAGAATAGAAGGAGAATCATCTGTCATCTCTGAACCAGGTGGTATTTTCTGAGTGCCCCTGTGCGTTCTGTGCTTTGCACAGCCCGTGGGGTTGAGCTTGTCAGGCCACGTGGGTCAGCATGTGGAGCTGTTGAAGCCGGGGTCTGTTGTGCTGCGTTTCTCTGGAGGTGCTGACGTGCTGTTTGCTCTCTGCCTGCCTATGCCATGACATGCCTTTCCTTCTGCCCCTAGTTCTCTCAGCCTCTCCTTCTCCAGGGTTTTGCCTTTGGTTGTTCCTTGAACTACTGCCTTAGACTTAATTTCTCACTCCAGCTTTGCACCTCTCACAGGTTGTTCAGCTTGGAGAATAGAATGCTCTGGGGAAACCTTCCAGTACCTAAAGGGATCCAAGAGAGCTGGAGAGAGACTCGTCACAAGGGCGGGGAGTGACTGGACAGCGGGCAGAGTTGTATTGGATATTAGGAAGAAATTCTTGGCAGTGAAGGTGGTGAGGCCCTGGGGCCAGAGAGAGGACCAGGCTGCCCAGAGAAGCTGTGGCTGCCCCATCCCTGGAAGTGTCCAGGGCCAGGCTGGTCAGGGCTTGGGGAAGCCTGGTCTAGTGGCNGGCGGGCCGGGAGCCTCCGCCCCGTCGCTGTCCGCGAGTGGGCGGGTGTCCCGCCTGTCGCCACCGCCCGGCGGGGGCAGCAGCGGGCTCCGTGCCGTCCTGCGTGCTCGTGTTCCAGATCTGGCGTGAGCGAGCTTGGACATACCGGGAGAGGAGGGNGACCCCTTCCAACCCAAGCCATTCGGTGATTCCATGATTGTTTTAGCATACTAAATACATACCATACCAATAGTACATGCTTTTGTAGTCTCAGAAGTATACGATAATGCAGTAGTAAAGCAAGATTAGACGTCTTTAGACAAAATTATCACTGTTTGCTGGCCTCACTGTGGCCTAGCAAAGCTGTTTGGAAGCAGCTGCTTTGCTTAGTTCCCCCTTTTCCCTGNGCTTGCGGCAGCACCGGCGCTGTGACGGGCGGCTTGCGGGAAGGCGGCGTAGAGGAGGGAATCCACCCGTCAGTAAGTTACCCGGGGTCTCTGTCCATCCAAGAGCCCGTGCGAGGGTGTCGTGTTTCGTGGCCGTGGCTGGGGTGGTGGGGTTCTGTGGTTTTTTCTTTTTCCCATCGGTATTTGTCAATGGCAACCGCAGAGCATGTCCTGTGTATGGAACTATTAAAATGTAAATATCAGGCAGGGATAACAGACATTTATTTTTTCCAGCAGAAGCAGGAAGTCTGCCTTTTGCCAAAGTAACATGTCAGGCAGATGAGGGGATCGGGCAGGAAGCCCCCGCTCGTATTGCTGGGTGCAGAGAGAATTTTCTGTGCCATCCCACAGCGGTGTAAGCAGATAGGAACAGGTGCTCTTGCTGCATCTGTGGATGAGCTGCATGGAAGGGGAGCTTGCCTCAGCTGTGCAAACTGTGCCTCTCTGCAGTCCTCGGGTGAGAAAGATCATCATGCCAGGTGGGAAGGAACAGAGGGAGATCGGTCTGTTTTTTCTGTATCCCCTGTAAAGAGCTGTCCAGAAAAATTTTCCCTTCGATGTAATGGGAGGGGGTTGCTAGAGGAGATTTGTCAGGGTTTCTGATTCTTCCATTTGAATGAATGAGGGGAAGCAAAATGTCCTCAGTTCCTGAGGTTTTCCCCCTTCCCTNGCTCCCGGCACAGCTCCTGTGCTTGGTTTATCCACAGCTCGCCAGCCCCCGTCCCTGATGTGCCCTCTGGCATTGCTGGGGGAAGAGGGGAGCGGGGGACGGAACGCAGCGGTGCGTGTGCCAAGTCTGTCAGCGGCTGTGGCTCCCCTCTCCGCCCCTCGGGAGAGCCGAGCCCGGAGGGCGCCCACGCAGGGTCCTCCCCCGCCGCGGGCGCGGGTTACGGCGGGGAACCGACCGAGGGGCGGCGCGGGNGGGAGGGGGTTGCTAGAGGAGATTTGTCAGGGTTTCTGATTCTTCCATTTGAATGAATGAGGGGAAGCAAAATGTCCTCAGTTCCTGAGGTTTTCCCCCTTCCCTTTCTTTCTCCTCGAGAAGCCTGAGAGAGAAGCCTGACTATCAGACATGCATGTTAAATCCTTGTTTCCTATTTACTTTTCCCTCATGGTATAATCAAGCAAGACTAGTTAGTATTTCTGATACTAAGCAGCTGAATGTAGAGACTGTTCGTGTCTGCTGCTCCACCAAACGATTTCCAGGCTCCACTGGCAGCAGTGCACAGATTCTGACTGTGCAGGAGCCAAGGATGGAGCCTTGACTAAGGCCCTTGGGTGTGTCACCTCTTGAAAAGACAGATTGATTTAACCTCTGCTTTTGCTCCCAGCTTCCTATCTTTTCATAAAGGTGAGGGGAAAAAAGGAGATAGCAGAGATGTTAATTCATCTTTACCGTTTTAGTCTTATTTTACTCTATTTTTGTTTTTGTTAGGGTGTTGAGGAGGGAAAATCCATTCTAAGAACATGCTTAAGCAGCCATGAGTCACTGTGCATGGATGGGGTCGTGTCTGTGAAATTCCCCTGTCGCTGTTTGCTTTTCTCATTTTTCTGCAAAACAGGCTTAAGCTTTGTGGAGGTGTTAGTAGAGAGTAGGATGTTGTAGCTGCTGGAAAATGTGTTTGTGAATCTGTTGCACTTTTCACTCAGAAACCTTTACTCTTTTTTTTCTTTTTTGGTAGCACAAGATGGAAGAGTGGGCTGGTAGGGAAGAGCAAAGGAACACTTTTAATAAGTTCTTTTGCCATTCTGTTTGGCTTTGGTGCATCGTGTCTTGATGCTGTTTCCAGTGTCCGTGTTTACAGAAGGGCAGAGCCGCGCAGAGGTTGGCACTCCATGGTGGTTATTGCTTGAGTTAAGGCTAAGCCAGGTTACTTCACTGACTTAACTGGGCAGGTTAGCACTGGTATTCCAGGGCTTCATCTGGTGGCCACTGGGATTGATAAAGAGCGCTCTGCCAACTTGGATAGATTTTTGGATGGGCTCCCTAGCTGCCCATCTGGGTAATTAGGGACTCCGGATTTCAGCAGGTGGTCTAGGTACCCATTCCCAAGCTTGTGTCTAAATGTTTAAAAATAAAATTCAAGTCTTATCTTTCTCTTATTTTTCTTAAACCCAGTAAAAAAGCCAAGTATGGTTTTATGATTAATCTGGTTTAGTGTTTTGCCAGATTACTTTGTTGGCTTGCGTCAGTCTGCCTACCCTGGCAAGCTGGGCATTTCAGTCATCCGGATACAATCCTTTGGTTCTGTGCACTAAGCTACACTGATATGGTCAATAAATTATCGCTTCCAACGCTGCTTGGGTGTTCTGAGAGTAATTAGAGCCCTCCTGGCTCTGCTACATTTGTACCTCTGAGGAAATAAGAAAAGCCTCTTGTTACTGGGCGATGTCCTCTCCCACCGAGTGATTTACTCTGGTACCTCTGTGGCCCTGTGCACTCTGTAATGAATGGCTTTAAAGAGCTGAAAGAGCAGAATTTTGGGCGATTTCCCTGTCGTGCTCTCCCAACAGCTTCAATCAAGGGTGGCTTCGGTGTAATTTGTAGTCTTGCGGATCCAGGGCTGGAGTCATGTTAATCCATTTCGGAAGCAGTGGGAGGGGAGCCAGTTTCCAACACTTTCTGAATCGCTTTTTGGGGAAGGTTCTGAATGTAAATCATGACAAGTCCATGAGTGGAAAAGAAATGTGACTGTCAGACCATAATGCTTTGGAGGAATAAATACCATTTAAAGTTTAGCAAATTTTGTGTTCATGGGTAGCTTTAGTCTTGTCCTGCTCTGTGGGCTCTGTATTTGGGTCTCTTTAATTGGTATCGCTTGGGCATAGAGCACAAGCAGATATCTCGTATAGTAAACAAAGCAGCAGATTTAAGTTAATGCTAATGTGTTTGCAGGCTGAGCCAAAAGCTTTTCAGGGTTATTATAACATGCTGGGCATACAGCCCATCGATCTAAGTGTCTGGAGGAGACAAAAGTTATGGATTGACTCATTGTACAAATCAGCTCATCTGAAAGTCAGATTCTGCTATTTGTTGCCATCAGTAATTTAGTCGTATTAAGTACGGCTGAGGACGGGTGGCAATGTGGCCAGAATATTGAGATGGGATTTCAGAGGTCCCAGGAGAGCCATTCCCTGCTTTGCCCCGACAGATTTCCTGCGTGACCTGGGGCAAGTCATTAAATGTTTCGGTAAAGTGGGGTTGGTGGTACCTCCTTCGTTTTCACGGGGTGTATGACAATTATTGGGTTAGATCCATCTGTGAGGGGATCCTATCAATCTAAACTCAATATCAAACAGCACAGCTGAACAGTGCGTGCCTCGTACACAACTAGACAATACCTGGATTTGTAAGGCAGCCTGTGTATGTGCTTCATACTATAATATGCTTACATGTCTGTGTTTTAATTTTGGCAGTAAATCCTGACCTCTGATGTGGGGCAAGTATGAGAAAAGCCCTTTGTTCATTGTCAATTCCGACCTAGTACTCTGAGACTGTTCCAGTTTTTAAACACAACATTGAAGTTCATTGTGTGTTAACAATGACAAGATAATGCAGACTCTGATGAGGACTTAAATATGTAATTCCCGTGTGCTGGGGATAATGGCATGGAAACCTCTCCTCCGGCAACTGCTGCTACTGTAATCCAAAATTATCTGGGTATTTAACTTTGGAGGATTTTACTCCTGAAAGTGGTTCAGTCCCATTCATTGGGAGTGCTTGGCCAAGTGTAAAGAGTCTGGGCATCGTGAATTATGTAAACAGCGATACTTCCAATTAACCCATATACACAAAGTTACATTTTAAGCTTCACAACCTCAGCCCTTCCTTAGATTAACCCAACGAGACTGTGGGGGTCTTTGAGACGTCTGTCTTCTTGGAAGCCAAATATTTGTGTTCCACGAACAACTTCATCAAGTTAACTGGTTAACTACACAGAACAGAAAGTTCTCAGACTCTGGCGCAGCAGCCTTAATTGTGTTAGGCATCCTAAAAGGGAGGTGATGTACAGCAATTGGTCAGAGACTGTCCAAGGTATTTTTTTATATTATGTAACATTAACTTATAAATTGGAGTTTTACAATCATAAAAAAAAAGGCATACTGGTCACATAAATATGTTTCTGTTGCTTTTTCATTTTATCAACTGCAGCACCAGCTCTTTGGTGTCTCCCTGGAGATGAGTCTGCCTTCACCATTGTCCAGGATTAGTTTACTCTTTGATAGGTCCTGTTTGAAAAAGTATCACAAACGGGTATTTGGTGCTCCATATTTTTGCTAGGCTAGTTATGCTTTCAGCAGAACACCTGTTCCACCTCTGGACACATCCTTTTGCCTTCCCAGCCCCCAGCATCTCTTCTGCATCCCCTCTTCAACCTTTGCAGTGAAACTGGATGCTGAAACTTGTCACTTGGCCACCTTCCTGTGCCTTCGTTGGCTTTCATCTGGGCCCACGGGTTAAATTCCAAAGACACCCTCATCATTTGCTTCAATTTAGGCTGAGGAAGTCTTTTCTTATTAAATGATTGGCCTGAAAATGATTTCCAAGCCGCTTCTAAAATTGAATTTCAACTTATTTTAGAATGTTTACAATGTGAATTTAGAATCCTCTCCCACTCTTTTGTTTTTTTCTTGACAGAGGCTTTAATTTTACATTTTCCCCCAACTTTGTAACAAGGTTTGGAGAGAAGAAGCAAATAAGATTTAAAAATATCTATTTATATTTAAGAAATTTATGCACACACATGTACATACCTCAATAAAATAGAAAATTTGACTCACCACCTCTTAGCTCACTCTAAACTCACTATTTCCTTTAGGAAAGTAAGGGAGGGAGAACTTTTTAGAACAAGCAACATATATAATTATTTTTTAAAAAAAGGTAATTAATTTCAAATGTTTTCTACAGTATTCCAGAGTCTTGAAAACTGTTTATCAAGTTGACTATTTTGAATGTAAAGCCATTTTTCACATGCTAAGCAAAAGACAATGATGCCTTGGATTAATTTTGACCTACAGTGCACTGATTCACTGTTAGCAACAGTTGAACTCTATTGGGAATTTTATTTTGTGGCTCAGCACAGGTTTGAGGTTGTAGGAGTCCTATAGTTGTGTTCCGGTTACTGAGTTTGTGTTTTTCACTCGTGTGAAAAACTAGGTAATTTTCCCATCTGCTATTTTGAAACTGTGGAGAGAAAACCTAATGCTGATTCTTTGTTTCTTCTGGGAAAAGATGTAGGGCAGTGGTGAGATTTAACACATGCAGACGACTTAAAATAAATCAGTTGAGGCTTTGTGATTATAATCTATCTAGAGGAAAAACTACAAAATTAGCTGCAAAGGAATTTCACATATTGTACCTTGTGCAGAAGGTGCAGTTATTAGCATGGTTTTGATGTTAAACAGGAAGAACCTATTTATTAGAGCCTCAATTTCTATTTATTTCTTGAACAGAAAGTTGATGACTGTTAGAAATGAGTAATTGATTCAGGAGTTTGTTTGTAAGCAGAGAAATCAACGTTATGCTTTGAGCTGAAGCAAACGTGGCATTATGGGCCCTTCTTATTTATCAGTCCCTTTAAATAGCGCCGGCGTTTGAAAATCTGAATTGCGCGCAGCTGGAGCAGTGATTGGCACGGCAGCGCCCTGCCCGGCTGAGCAGCCGCGCTCATTTCACACCGCGCTTTCCTTCGCGGATCTGACCTGACGTTCAGCAAGACAAAACCTGAACGGGTGCAGCCGCTTCCCCGTGTGCAGCTCGGGGGCAGCTGCTGCCTCTGTGCAATTCCAGCCGCGCTTCCGCAGCGTCACCCGTGGGAGTGGCGGGTGACTCCGCCGATGCTGCGCCGCAGGTGCGTACCTGGAAAGGAGCGCGGCGCTCGGGGCGCTCCTCAGCTATCATCAACGTGTTGCTTCTGTGCACAGCGACAGCAGAAATCTTTATAAATGCAATTTAAAGCCATTGATCCGAGTATTTCTCGGTGAGACTTGTTTCAGTGAGGCGCCTTCACTGGCTCCCTCCTCGCTGCTTCTCTTGCCGTGGGTGCTCACCACTCCCAGGTGTCACACACTCCATTGGCTTCCTACGGTTGGCACATCAGGTTCTTGACTATATATTGTTTTGGAAGATAAAGCGTTTCAGCTCTGTCTTTTCTTCCATAAAATAGGTTTTGAACGATTGATTGAAAGGCAATAGGTGGAGTGCACACACGGATAAAACAAAATTATTATGTGCTATAGAAGAAATTATTGGTTTAATTTTGAAAAAAGAGGAGTTTTTTTTCTGAGAGATGAGCTGTGTTCAGCTGTCAGTGTTCCGTAATAATATTGGGTAATTGTGTACAAGCACTTAAAAGGTTTCTATTTCTAATCTGTGAAATGACTCACTAATAATATGGAGCTGCAGGTACTGGAATTCCTATGGCAGAGCGTCTGCCACTGCAGGAGATGGCTCTGTTTATCCCAGGGGATATGAAAGCATCCAGTCTTTTCCACTGTGATTTCTGTCCAGCGCTGTAACTCTGAGGTAGAGTATAATGAGTGGTCCCCTCTGAAATTACCTGCAAGCCTCCTGCTGTCAGCCCAGCACAAAACACCTTGAGTATGGGGGGGCTGAGGGGTGCCCAGCAGAGAAATGTGTGCAAGCCAGGAATGGCTTTCAGGGTCTTCCTGCTGCTCCTTGCCTCCTCTTGTTATCCCAAGAGAGTGGTCATTGAGTAGCAAATAAAAATATTTTTGAATGCATTGAATTCCACAGACGTTATCTCTTGTTTGTGGGGAGTTTCTGCATGCCAATTAACACAAGCAATTACATTGGAGGATGAAACAGTGAAGAGGTAATGTGCGCTTGTGCCCCCTCTGTCTTGATGGAAGAGGGAGATGTGCAAGAAAAGGGTGGTGAATCTTCCCGTGTCAGATTAGTGACTGCACCAACCATCTGCTCTAATGGTGGTCAGAGCACTTCCCACTAAACGCAGTTGCTTGAAAATTGGCCATTCTCAAGAGCTGTCTGGATTTTAAAGGAAGTTTTTGAAGTCCAGGATGAAAGGCAAGGAAAAATGTCTCAGCTATGATTCTCTTGACCTCCATCTCTTTTATAGAAGCAAAACTTGATGATGTCTGTGCACATCTAAAGACTTCAGTGTCTGGCCAGTCCCCTGTTTGTTGTCCTGATGCTGGAAGCCTCTCGTGCTGTGCTGTACCCTGGGCCTTATCTGCTGCAGCAGCACCAGAAGGAGGGATGGATGGCTGCACATTTTTACAGACTGTGTGACACATACCCAGCAGATTGGATTGGGTTTTTTTGCAATCGTCTAGTTGGATAGTTTGACTGGCTGCCTAAAGCCAGTTTCATTTTGCTTTGCTTTTATTTAAAGACAAAAATATTTTTTGGATAGTTTGATTATAAAATCCTATGGAATAAAAGATGGTGTAGAAACATCTTAAAAGTGATTTCAAGAATGACATATTTGTAAAGCAGCTGGATCATAGGTGACATGAGCTGCTTGTAGGATGGTCAGCAGAGAGAGGGAAGGGATGGCAAACCTGTTCTATGAGAATTTTCACACTTTCAAAAATCAGGTTTGTCTTCACTTCTTGCTGATAACCCAGCACTAAGGTGTGTGCTTGGGATTATATTTGCTCTTATCCCTTAAGGAGTTTAGATACAGTGTCTCTACTTATTTCTCAAGATTGAGAGAGAGATTTAGATATATTTGTGTGTATATGAATATAAAATAGAAAAAATTATGTAGGAAAACAAACCTTATCAATTTTTTCTGAAATCACCTCTCTTACTCAAACAGAAGTGTTCGTGCCCACTACTCTCCCATGACCTACTTTTTAGGAATCACTGCATTATTTTGTCTACAGTGTGCAGCCTGTGAGATGTAGCCAAACCTTAGTTTGTCTTGTGCATACAGTGAATATTTAGAAAAAATTCACTTGTATTAGAAAACATAATGACGTTGTGGCGACCTTCCATTTTGGGGAAATGAAGGAGAGAAAAGCTGAATATAATGGGGTAGGACACAGTGCTATCAGTCCATCTTCTGAGATGCTCCCTGGTCTGAGTGACAGGCAGTAATTGATGTGCTCTCGTTGCTTTGTCACCTCAGCTTATCTTCATTCTAATTATTGCCACCTGCCTGCTCTGAGTGAGCATTTGGTGTGGGTGTTGGGATGGCTCCTGAACGCTGCGCAGGCTTCATGACATGAAATACCCTGTCAGGGATGAGAAGGATATGCAGAATTTTAAGTTACTATGAAATATCTGACCTCTGCAGTGGAAGTCAATAAATGGATGTGCTGCAAAGTATTTAGGGCATAATTATTGCAAATGTGTTTTTGATCATAATATTGTGGTCACTTTGGCAGAGGATGCTAAAGTGAGACCTTAAAGAACCTGGAAAATATTACAATTCAGTTCTTCAGGGAAAAGAGCAAAGATGTAATTGAAAGTAATTTAAAATTGTTTCTGCTAAAAATTAGAATTACTTTTGTCAAGCTAAGTGTATTGTTCTGCTTGCATTGCTGCTTGGATTTGATCATTGAGGTAATTAGTATCCAACACAAGCAGTGGAAGATAGAAATCCCAAATAGAAGGTGAGTGTGAAATTGTAACCTTTTTTTGTTTCTTGTTTTTGTTAGTTGATTTTAGTGAAAAACCAAAACACTGTAACACAGTATTGGAGTTTACAGAATTTGCTTTTGTTAGTTGAATTACTGGCAAATAACAGTAATTTCTTACATTTTCACAGCATCATCTGCTGTTAATTTACATCCTGATATTTCATGTCCATGTTAATTTAATGCTAATGAGCATGTTGGTAATGATGGCTGTGGCACAGCATATTCAAGTCCTTTATTTTAAACAGTGTTAATTTTCTGAAAAGAATCATAGTTTTCTGTCCTTAATTCCACCCCTCTGTTTGGGTGCTTGTCATTTGCCTTTTTACCCATTTTGTGATACAAAATATTAGAATATCCTTAAATATAGGACAATTTTTAGCCTTTCCTGAGAACAAAGAAAAGCAAGCCCTCAGTATTCTGCATTAGCTAAAAGATTTTAGCTCCTGTTTTCATATTTCTTCAGGCAGTGTTAGCACAGGAACCACTGAAGTCTGGAATCCCGACCACCTGATGGAAAGCTTTTGCTACTGACAAAGTGTTTTGAAGGGGCAATATATTTGCAAGGCATTTTGCACATGAATACCTTGGTTTCTATATATGCTAAGCTGCTGTTGCAACTTTAACTGTGGTGTGTTTTGGGTTCTTGTTTTTTTGGTTGGTTTTTTTTGGTCAGGCTGTTTTTTTATGTAAGTGCCTCATCTCTGGCTCTCTGTACACCTGGCTACTAAAATTATAAATATTTACAGCTTTCTGTGGCAATAGGAAAAGTTGTTTTAAATTAAATATCAGAACAGGTGGATTTTTTTCAGTGTACAGGGCTGTTTGTGTGTGAACAACCAACACTGACAATCAGCCCTGATTGTTTTAACATCAGGGAAAGCACTTGCACCTGCTTTGCCTTTTCTTTCTCAGCTGTTTGTGGCTCCAGCTTCGTTAAGTCAGTCTGACCCAGCACCGTCCTCTTACTCTGTTGTGTCTCCAGCAGCTTTAAGAGAGCTCTTAAAGAAACAAAAAAGGGAGAAAAATGGTAAGTTGTAAGGGAAGACAGGTATTATGCAGAAATGAAGCCGTTGATTTTAAGTAGGTTGGGGGCTCTGTGTTTGTAGAGCTTTTGTGGTCAGTTTTAGCATCTCAAAATGCACTTGTGCTGTGAGAATTCTCTTTAATGTACATCACAGGTCATATGTTTTCAATTAATTACTCCCATCTTACTACTCTTAACTGGGAAAGTCTTTCACAGCCCAATGGAATATTCAAAATTGCTCCAAAGATTCAGAGATGCAGTTACTATTCATGTAAATGGGAGCTGTGTGGGCTCCCTAATCACTTAAGTAGCTTTCAAAAACTCATCCTTGATGGTTTTGTTTCTCTGCAGTAGTGTTTATAGTCTGCTTTGAACAAGAAAAAAAAATTCCTTTTCGTTGTACTGAGGGCATATCTGAGAGTGTGGAATTGCCATTTTGTATTAACAGAAATGTTATGAAGAAGTTCTTTATTTTTAAAAATCAGCATGAAATATTCATCTAAACTGTCAGTAAATATTTAAAGGTGATGTGAAATTTTCATGCATTTTAAAGAGTAAAATTAATAAAGACATTATAAGGACTAAAAGATTGTAGTGAATAGAAGAGTTGACATCTGTTAAATTCAGACCAGGTACTTGGTTTAATTTAGTGCAAAACGCAGGAAAACAGGGGGACTTCTTATTAACCCCCTTGATTTCTGTAACCTGGGATGGGGGCATTAGTTGAAGATGTGGAAGACCCAGAATTAATTACTNCCCTTGATTTCTGTAACCTGGGATTCCTATTTTGGTGCCTTGTGTCCTTAGAAGGACACACAAATACTTGTGGTCTGTTGGATCAGATTATTCTGTGTGCTGTGTGCTTTTATTGCTTGTTGAAGTCAATCAGGTTTTGGGGATCAGAATGAGGGAGATGCTCAGGCCTTTGGAATAAAACTCTTAAAAGATTTCTGAGTATCAGGAGTTATTAAACAAATTGTTAATTTTAAATTATAATTCATATTGTATTTAGGAAAACAAGGAATTTAAAGAAAGATGTGTGACAAGGCAGACATACAGTCATTCTTGGGTTTTTTTTAGATTGGAGAAAGATAAGGTTTGATTTTTTGGGTTTTTGTGCCAATACAGATCGGAAATTAAATTTCTGGAACACTGTGGAAAGCAGCTGTACTTCAAAGTCCCAGTTGTTTCCACAGTGGTGAACAAAATACGTAAAGAGGACTGAAGAATAAATACTTGGAAAATGGGGAATATGTTGCAGAGGAAGGTCCTCTATTCTCATTCTTTTAAAGCTGCTCTGAAATCGTGTTCTCTGTTGTATTTTTGTCTGCAGTGTTAATGTTAGTTTAAGAGGAGATTCTTTTAGATTTATTCTGCATGAGTACTTGAAAGATGTTGAGAGTGTGAAGTAAATGGTGTATTTTTGGGAGAGGAGTGAGTGGAAAATAAAACACTTCATGTAATTGAGTTTGGAGGTGTGCGTGCCTCGGTCAGGTTGTTTGGTGCAGCTGGTGGCTTAGGTGGTTTCTTTTTTTTAAAAAGGGAAATAAAACATTGCAGCTTTTTACTCCTTGGGTTTCTTTGGCACAGTGCTGTCCATACCTGGCCTCCCTCCTTTGCTCCTTGTTTGCCAGCTTTGCTTTCAGTCTCCCCTCATCACCTTCCGCTGAGATTCCGCAGGGTCTGGCCCTGGGATTTTGGCTTCCATTCTGAAGAGAAATTCTACAAAGCCTGACCCGATTGCAAATATTAGGGACAGGAAGAAAATAAAATGCTTCCTATATGCAAAGGAGAGCTGTGGTTGCAGTCGTTATTACCTTACTGAGGATAGTCCTGCTCTCATTGATTTTCCCATCCCGTATCTCAGTTCATGGCTTGCCTGGAAGGTGTTTAGAGGTGAGACCACTGCATTTTTGGATATTCATGCCAATTTGCTGATAGCATCTGGAGGAAATTCAGCTTCAGTTTTTCTCTCCACTAGGCTGGCCACTACTGTCTTCTAGAAAAAACCCCATACTTTCAGAAACTTAAAAGGCTATTAATAATGTAAAATCTTTATAAAATTTTATCAAGTTAAAAAACAAAGAAAAAGAGGCGCACAAATGAGTCTTGCTTAGTACTGTAGCAGCAGTGAAGTCTGCTGTTCAAATACCAGTTCAGGCAACCATGCCATGCAAACTAATCTCAGTTAAAATGGTTTGTATGAATATTCTGCATGTTAGGTAAAAATTTGCAGTGCTAATTTTATTGACCTGTTATTAGTTGTATGTCTTAATATATGCAGATAAAGCATTACATTAATTTAGCAGTGCAAACTGACAGAGAAACTATATTTGAATCTTTGTTATAATGTATATTATTATTATTGTGGCAAGGGTAAAAATAAATGTAAAATTTGGCAGGTTTTCAGTCTGAAAGCATTGAAACGAATGAGGATTATAATTATCATACTTTGGTGAACATCCTAAATGAGTGTTGTGGTTGATATACTCTGCCCATTACTGTAGAGTGCTGCTCAATGCAGACGGTGCAGCCAGGATCAGCGGGGCAGGAGGGGCTGCCCCTGCTGACAGGACAACGTTGGCTGGACAGTGCTGAGAGGCTTCACCCGCTCGGGCAGGAGACAGCGCAGCGGGGAGGCTGCAATGGCAGCACCATCACAGCCTCAGGCCTGTGCTGCTGATCTGACTCACCTGCTGCACAGCTGACATCACAGAGATGTGGCCCTGAAGCACAGCAGGTGTTTTCCTTGGATGCAAATAAGGTGTGGATGTAGTGTCACGCGAGAATACAGACATCTGTTTTCAATGTTTTCAGAGTTAGTTTTAAAAAAAAATCAGCTCTTAAGTGGTTTTCTGTCTGTCCAGGATAGAGTAGATGACAAGGCATTTCTGAGGCGATTCTGATGTCTCTTAAAATTCAGTATCTCCAGATAAAATCAATAATAAACATCTAAGAGCTGCTGAGCCTGTTGGATTATAAATGTGAGCACTGGGTTCTGAAGCAGGACAGTCTGCAGGTTGCAGACGCCCAAATGCTGTACCAAAGCTTTATATAACAGCTTTTTAGATACGTGCTTCCTGCAAGTCACTTTTGAGGAGTTGCTTCAGGTATTTTGTTCTGCCTTGAAGATGTGTCCATAAAAAAGTTTGCTAGGCAAGGCAGATATCTACTGAAACGAGTCTTTGAAAATCTGTACATTCACCAGCTCCTGTTGCTGCCTTATCTCCTAGATTAAGGATTGAATACATTTAGATGGATATTGGTGCCTGTAGGCTATAAATCTTATCTAACATTTATAGCTACTGTCTTGCTTGCAGCCTCCTTTGGGAAGTTGAAGGTTCTCTTCCAAGTGGATCAAAATATCCCGCCCCTCTCCTGACTCAGCAGAACTCGAGGGCCTGCCGCACATCTCAAAAGGCCCTGTTGTGTCCCAGTGGCTCTCTAATTAGCGGAAAAAAGCAAATGGGAAATTCCTTTAGCACAGTTGGAGTGAATGTTGAAACACTTCATGCAAGGCTGAACTCCAATTCATTAATGTACTGCAGGCAGCTTTCAATATAGGAATGCCAAAACGCGGGCTGTGCCGCGCCAGAGAACCGGCTATACCGGCACACTCTACACGAAATGCAGGCGCCTCTTCCTCTGACCTTTGGCAGCTGCTTCATCAGACCTTGGGCGGATTAAAACTGTCCCTTTAAAATAATGCAAAGGAACATCAAGGCAAGATTACTGGTGTTCACTCTCTTGGTATCTAAGAGTGTTTTGTTTCCCGCTCTCTCTCTGAGCATCGTCTTTTCAAGGAATGACTTCACAATGAGGTGGTGTCAATCGGCAAAGCTCCTAAGGTGGAGCTACTGTTCTTTCACTCATTGCTGAAGGCTGGAAATGCTGCAAGCCTCTGATTTGATTTCTGCATGTATGGCTTCATTCATTCCTTTTTCTTCTGAGCTGAAGTTACTCCTGTAAACCTTCTGGAATCATCCAAAAGGACACAGAGTATGAAATATTATCTCAGTGCCTCTTTAAAATGATCGAGGCTTTCTTTCTTTTAGTGGTTTGTAGGGGTTTTTTGTAGTGGGGTCTCTGGCATTAGCTAGGAGAGGTACGTGCTTTGTTATAACTTGTAAGGATTTTGAAGTCCTAAGACTGTTTTGGAGGATTGTCACTGCAGTTTGGGAGCAGTCATCCATTGCAAATAATTTTTAGCAGGTTGATTGCTGATTGTGACCAGATATTAGGTGATGCTTATTATTCTGGAAATGGAATTATGTAGGGATAGAGCACAGAAGGTACCATCCTCTGTATTAGTGACATTTGAAAGAGGGACATGGAGATTCACTTTATGTTGTGAAAATTCTCACAATAGTGCTCTTGGCTGGCAGGAGTATCCTGCTGGTCACTTAAGAACAGTTATTCTTTGGCTTAACTGTACTGAAAATACTCTCTTGGGTTCGTTTTCTTCTCCTCTTGAGATTCCCCCTTGTGCATTCACAAAGATGCACTGCTACTCCCCGCACAGACTCCCAGAGAGATAAATCCAGCTTTTGTCCTGCTGGAATTCTTTCAGCCTGGCACTGACAACGCTAGTGGCCTCATCTGATTAAATCTACTTCCCTGCCATGCAACATGACAAATGCTTTTGGTTCAAGTTGAACGGTAAAGCTTTTGCGAACAGGAAAAACAGTTGTCAGCTGTCACTGTTGGGGGACCAAACGCACTTTGTGCTACAACAAGCAGACAAAAAAGCCTCTGAGCTTCGCAGAGCAGATCAAATGGGAAACCCACTCAGGGTACATCCAGTTCTATTAAGACACGAGTGTGTTTTTATCGGGACTTGTTTAACAACACTGGGGATAACATCTGTTAGCAATTGGTAATATGGAAAAACACTCTTTTGCGCTCAAGAAAGCCTAGATACTGCAAAATTACAGGATACTGTACCATTTGCAAGATGGGATTTTTTGTTTTTTTAATGTGTGTCGCTTACAGATGCGGCTTTTGGCTTCATTTGTTGCAAAAAAAGTATATTTAGAATAAAAGCTGGTTTGGGGAGCTTTGGAGAAAGCTGTTTGGCTGCAGGATGGTGTTTCTGCTCCAGAAATTAAGATATGAGAGCAAACTGAGGGTGAAAATGACACCTGGGTGTTTGGCATGATCCTGGCTATTGAGCTTCTTGTGCTCTCTGAGTTTTTATTCTACCACTCTCCGAGCTCCACTGAAGAAAGAAGTACAGAGAGTTTGAGAGAAATTGGGATATTTCTAAGTGTACATTAAAAAAAAAAAATTCCTTGTTTTCTTTCAATAGATGAGAAAAGGAGCATAATGTACTGGCTTTTTATTTTTCTTAAATGACTGTGTAGGAGTATGTGGCTTTTGAATTGGAGTTTGTTTTGGACTCTTTTAATCTGGATTATTATAGGTCATCCTCAAGTCTACACCCAATTTAGGCTTAATCCCAAACCTGATAGGCATCTATCCTTCATGCAGAAATTACCATGCCTAGTGCAGTGCCTGCTGGTGTTTCCATTTGGGGCTGTTCTTCTCTTAGTCACTGAATCAGTTTTTCATTAATTACAACTAAAGTTCGACTGCTAATATAAACCTCTGTTTTGAAACCAAGTCAAGCAGAAAATACTTTCTCTGTGTGTTTTCCATTGCATTCCTGCTTCAGACATTTCCCGTCTGGAAGGGGGAGCAGCACCATCTTTGAATTGCGGCCATCAGTGGGAAGTTTGCTTCCAAGTCTAGGCCTGGGATTGCAGCGCTGGCCGCTGCGGGCGCGTCTGCCTTGCCATTTCCAGGCATCCTTGTGCAGGATGGCTGGGAGCCAGTGCTGCCCCACAGGCATCCCGTGCAAGCTGATGCAGTAAGTGCTGCCGAAAGCGTGGGGGGACCTGGTGACGCCAGCGGGGCTGGCAGAGCCTGGGAGGGAGGCAGAGTGCTGCACCTGGAATGTGAGAGCCTGGCTGATGGGGAGTGATCGCTGCTTCTTTGCAAGGCCGAAGCACAGCCATGGTCACTGGTGCTTCTGCACTATGGCACTCACCATCAACTGCAAGGGAACTCTTCTTCTTTAGGCATTTCATAGTGAGCAGGGAAACAAATCATCTAAAGGGTGTAAGGGGCTTAATCCTCAAACGGTTGCGTGGAGCCTTCCTCAGGGATGTATTTTTATAATGTGCTAATGTAACTGGTGAGAGCAATGAAGTGCTTGGGCCTGTCAGCTAAAGGGCGCTGCAAGTCCTCTTTGGTCCTTAATATAGTAAGGACATCTTAATGGCTGGCACCCATTCTCAGCTTTGTGACTTAACCATTCACTTTGTTTTGTGTTACAGCTGTTCAGGAGTTGTTAGAACCGGTTTTGGGAGAATCACTATGTAACAAAAGTAAAATAGTTGTATCTGCTATTACCCCCCTTTTGCTTTGTGAGGTGCCGTCCCTCCCTGCTGCCCCAGAATCTCTTGTGAGACAGCAAGGCTTGCAAATCTAGCAAGACTCAGTAATGAAGACCAATTTTTTCCCCAAAGCCACATTTACAGTCTGCTTTCTTTTTTAAAAATGAGATCGGCATCTTAATTTTAATTAAGTAAAAGACTGTTAGCTAAAGCCTTTTGAACACGTAGCATGAAAAATAGGAAGGACGCCAAGGAGTTATGACTGCTGAGATAATTTCATCTTGCAAGCTGAGGCTCCAGCCGTGCGTCCTTCAGCGTAGTTTCCAAACCATCTATTGACGTCCGAAGCAGCTTGGCACCTGGTGAATGCCATGGTAAGCTGTGCTGTCACCCTGGGGCTTGGAGTCCCTTGTGATACTGGGAGCACGGTCAGCAGAGGACACCTGTCCTGAGAGAGACAGTAAGAAGATCTTCTTTGGTCACAGAGCAGGGAAGCTCTGAGGTGCCTCAGAAAATGTGTCAAAATTCATAGGTGCTATAAACTACATTATCAATGACTGGGAATTGAATTAGCAGTCATTCCTGTTAGGGGTTGTTTCAGTGGAAAGTAGCTGTGTATGTTTATGCAGGGCAATTATCTAATTGCCGGCCATTAATGAGTATTTGTAGTCTCTAAACCTGCTCAGGGAAGTGAGGAATGTCAGATCGATTGATTGTTCCCTCGATTCTTTGTCTCTCCTTTCTCTCATGTTCACGATCACGGGCCAAATTCTGTACTCTGTATTCCAGGCAAAGCAAAAGTGTGTTGCACTACCTGTTGCTGGATCCTCCCTGTGTGGGATTTGTGTTCTGACCTGACAGCTCGGCCTCGTGCCAGCTGCTGCTTCCCCCTCAGCCTGGAAGCTGGCTCGTGGGATCAGCACTGCAGCAGCCTAGGAAGGCAGATGCAGTTTTTCAGTATTACATGTTTTTACTGCCCCATCTTCCGTGACTGTGGAGATCTTCCTTTGGCTGAATTTCCATTACTTATTAGCTATCTCCCTTTCCCTAAAGGATTGAATAGATTACTTTGCTGCTAACGCCTAGATTGACTTCAGGGGTAGCTTGGATCCAGATAGATATTAGTCTTGCACTTTAGTGCTTTTAAGAAGATTGCTGTAATGACAGCAAATGAAGCCAGATACAAAATACTGCATTATAGCTTTATGTAGCTAGTGTGTATATGTGTAAAAAGGTATATTGAGTTGCTACCCCACCTTCAAGATTTAACTGGAATTTGCAAGACCATGAATTTGCTGTTAACATAGAACAGCTGCAAGAGCACAGTGGATTTTAACTGTTCAAACCTCTTAAAATCCCTTTAGTGGTCCTAAGGCTTAGGAGGAAGAGAGAATAAATTGCTGTTTTGACAGAGTTGTTAGTCTCACAAACGACACTGATGGCTTCAAAGAGTTTGCAGAAGTGGACTCCGAAATGTTAAAGCTCCAGTTAGACATGAGCAGTTATTGGGAGGATTTTTTAAACTGATAATTTTGAGATGGACTTTGGGCTTAAAAAGCCTGTCACAGCCAAGGGGTCGGTGCTGTCAGTGCTTTAATGGTTGGGCACCCTGTGATTGGCGCTGTCCCTGCTGGTATTGCATCTGTGACCGAGCTCTTGCTGCCGTCCAAGGAATGTGCACAAAGGCAGCTTTGTTCCCTTCTCCTTGACCCCAGGGAATCGGTGCATGGCCAGCGTGCCCAGACCATTTGCTGCAGAAGATCAGAAGCTCACTGTGGAGCTCTTGAAGAGGAGGATGCAGGGGCAGTTGTCTTGAAAGCGCTTGAGCAGAAAAATACATTCATTTTGTTTAATGTTTTAAACAATGTATAATGGTCTCAGGATACAAATTGAGATATATATTCAATATTTACTGCTCTGTAGGGTTTAATATCTTACTTTTTATGTTAGAATTGGTAATTAGGTGTGGATTTGAACCACTGCAAATGCTCTAAAAACTGAGCTGTGCTCAGTTAAATCTCCCTGGCTATGGCTTTGTTTGGAAATATGAAGCAAAGGTTCTGTCAGCTAATTCACCCCTACTCCTGTGCGTCTGATAACTATAAGAAAAGTCCCCCATAAGATTCCAGCAAGGACCATCCATTCAGTCTCTAAATAAAATTACTCTGTCTTCTCGTAGGCTGTTGTTATGGCTTTCAGCTTGTTCTGTGTTAATGGGTTTTTGAAGTGACTTTTAAAAAGCAAACCACAGTGTTGGCTTCTTGCATAAGGCTCTCTAAGCAGATGCGAGACCCTGGCATTGAAATCAAAGAACACAGTTATTTGGTGGATGTAGGATGAGCCAAAGCACTTATCCTGAGAAGAAGTGCAAGCCAGTAGAACTTTTCCAGCCTCTGCTGACTCCTGGAATGAGCACTGCGGCGGTCAGGCAACTTCTTCATCTAATTTGGGGGACACACATCCTGAAGGAAGGAGATTTGTCAGCGTTTTGCAGAGCAGATGGCCGTCTATTGATTTGGATGGAACTATTTTCATTTAAAATCCTCTGCAGCAGCAGGAAAAATATGATTTCAGTCTCATAGCTATATTTATGTCTGTAATTGGTAGTTAATACAATTCTGGTCAGAGTTTGCAGGATCATTTCTTTTGTTAGGCAGACAGGAGACAGCTTCATCCATTAGCACTAATCTTATTTCACGGGAAGCTCGATGCTTAAATGTTAGACACATTTGCTCCCTGATTAACAGTAACTGTTCCATCTTTGTCCCCTCTAAAACTGGAGGAAGGTGTGGCTTAGGGTCGCATGGATAAAGGTGGTAGTCTGGCACCTTCTGCTGGGTATTTCTGGAAGGAATTGTTTGGGATGCTAAATGAAATCTGAATAGATTTTTACTTCATGGTTGCTGACTCAGTACGGCCTGAGATGCCTTGGGCTGCAGTGGTGCAGAATGAAGGCTGTTATGTGGAAGAAATGGAATAGGATTCATTATCTGCCAATGAGTCACCTCATTTGAAGTCTGTCTGGTCGTTGTTTTCACTGATAAAAGAGAAATGTACACATCAGCTGAGTGGAAGGCTGTGATCCCATCTAGGACAGCACAAGGCTGTGCCTTCCTGTTGGTTGATCTTCAGGACACCAAGGGGTGCTTGTCTTCATTTTGGCTTTTCTGGTATGAGCCCCAGGCAAATGGATGGATCCATGTAACACTTGCCAAATGGCAAAGCACGAAGGTATTTTTCCTCAGAAATAAGCCTTAACTGTAGTACTTGAAGTTTATATTAAACTTGTTTTGGGGGACCCTCCTGGCTTTTTAAATTCTAAAGCAGGCCCTGAAAAAAGTCAGTTAAGTTTTGATGATAACTCAGAATTCCCTGTGGAAATGGGTGTGTGAGTAATCATTACAAACTATTGTAGGAAAACTAGCCATGGGGGTGCCTGTGATCAACAGAATCAATCTGTTTTCTCTTTAACCTTGAAAATTATGCTTCCCTTTAAAAGGGAAAGGGAAGAAAATGAACCAGGGAAACAAACTAGCATGGTTCGTCAGATAATTCTAGTCAGATTGCAATTATACCTTGAGTTGTCATTTTAATGACAAAAACCTATAGTAGTACATGTTAAACCCAGTTTAACACATCCTGTAGCTAAAGTACAATAGTGTTATGTATTCAGAAATGGGCTCATATCCTGGAAAGGATACATGAACTGTAGCTGGCACTTACACTGCCCTTGACAAAGGCTAAACATGTGCATGCATGGGGGACTAGAGGACCAAAATGTGCTGCTTTGAAAGAGGAGGATAATAAGAGATCTGCCAAGTTTAAAAAAAGGGTTCATTCAGAGGCATCAGAGAGTAGGCTGCCAGGAGGTGGAAGCAGCAGAACTTGTGCAGGAGATGTCTGAATTTGGCAGGGATTTAAAATTCAGTCTAAAATAAAGTTAGCTGCATGCAGGCAGAGTGAATGTTGAGCCTGTACACTCTGTTCAGTGTGAGCACATTGTAGGAATAAGTGATATTTCCATCTGAAATTTGTCAGAAAACTTGGGCAAGCGAAATGCTGGAAAATAAGAGCTTTAAAGAAATTCAGACTGAATATGAAAGGTATTTAGTTGTTAATGGTTTCACCTGCGATTTTAAAAAGAATTTTCACCTTGTTGTTAAAGAAAACATGTAAAGAACTGGCATATTGCAAAAGTGGTGGTACGGATGAAATGTGAAATGGCTTTCTTCTCTTTTAGGGGTACAGTTTTGGTAGTTAAGGACCATCAAAGTCTGTCATACCATTTGTAGGAAGTATTGTAAACTGCTAAAATTATCTGGAGTATAGAAATGCAGTTCAGTCGCAGAAGAGGTCTGGATGATGCGTGGGCGGGAGAAGCAGGAGCTGCGATTCACTTGGGATTGGCAGATCCCGCCACGTGCGGTTGTGTTCCAGCCTCCTTCCCCGTGGGTTACGGGAAGGGCAGTGCCACCACCTGGATGGGGGTGTGGGCGCTGGAGCCGGGCCGTCCTGCTGGGCACCTGTGGGCTGTGCCACGCTGAGGTTTTTCCATCTGGCTGCTCAGCTCCTAGGCAAGAGATGGGGGCTGAAGAGGAGGGAACAGAATCTTTAGCAAGTTCTGAACTCCTGTCTGCCCGTTTTTCTGGTGTGCTACGATTTGGCAGTAAAAACAGACGCGGTGTATAATGGTGTAAACCCTGTGTCTCTGTGGAAGAGAACGGTGAGCCTGTTGTGCACGTGCTGCCCTTGCTGTTCCTAACTGGAAGGTGCAGTTTTGGGTACAGCGCTGTCGAGGGGGTGCTGTCCTGTGCTCTGTCTGCCCAAAATATGTTTGGCCAGTAACAGTTAGGAAATTGCACAAATGTCTGTACTGAAGGCCAGATTGGGGTTCTTTTGCTTGAATGTTTTATATTTCTATTACTGTGTCTGTGATTATGACTTTTTCCAGAGTAAATCAAGTTATTGAAGGCATCAAGTAGCTTATATTTAGATATGGTGTACTATGGAGGAGAAAAGTAATAATAAGAATAAAGATCTTAAATTCGATTACTAAATGCTTTGCTGAGGCAAAGTGAGAAAATGTCATCTAAACTAATATAACAACCAAACCCTGTTATCCTAATTGCCTAAGTTATAACCACTGAAAACTTACTGGGGAGCAGTGGAGAGCAAGGTATGTATTCATGATACATCTGAGAACATGAAAAATTAATGTATTTTTCCTGTTCTTTTTTTTTTTTAGGTAAGTAACCGAAGGGGACATGAAGAATTGACATTTAAATGGCCAGCATGTTGCAAAAGGTATTTTGATTTTGATTCAATAAGAAATATGCAAATAATTAATTTGAGTACATATTTAAAGAGTATTTTCCTTTTTTATTTTTCTTTTGCTCTGAGAGAGTCTGAGACAGTCTTGGCAGAGAAATTAAAGAACCTTGGTCTAACTAGTTGACTAAAATTATTTTACTTGCTATAAAACTAGTAATAATATGATGGCGGTGATGAACGAAATATTTAAGTGTCATTCTTGAAATCTCTTTTTGCATTGGTGATCACTGGACAGTCAGTTTTGCATGCTGATTATAAAGTGATAGATGCATTGCATCTCAATTCCGAGACACGATACCACTAAATAACGCTGAGGAAGCTAAACCCGGATTTGATCCCTAAACAGCTCCTTCCTTCCTTGGCAGCCAGATGGAGATGGAGGTATGTGAGGCCTTCTCTTGCTTTGGGAAATAATGTCTGTAAATATGCTGTGAACAAAATGCTGGCGCTTCTGCTGGTGACACCCACACAGAAGCATCAAAGAAAACCCAGCTCTATTTCATTTGCCACGACTCTCCTACTGATGATTTTTTTCACATCACTGATAATCGATTATCATTTTCGTAGAATGTTTGTTTGTCATGTTGCCGTCTGTGAAATCCCTCGGGAGAGTGTGGGTTGATGGAGAGCGATTCTTACAGAGAGCAGTGCCTGTTCATCCAATTAGGGATGGTAATGCAAAGCTGTTTGGAAGAATCCTCACGAAGGCTGGTTAAAGGAAGGGGATTCTGGCTTACAAAAATGGCAGGGTTTCCTAATTATTTCCATTCGAGTGAAAGTTATGCTTCTTAATCTTTTTGACAAATGAGTGCAAAGAGGAAGATAGACCTATTGATTAGGAAATGTCTGGGGATAGACGCAACTTCTGATTTCAGTGAGGCGGAACTGAGATTTATCCCTGAATTTCCTACTTCTGAAAAGATTACGGAGTCTGATGGATTGTTATCTCTTCTCCTTCCATCAATTTTGAGTTAAAAACCCCAGACTATGTTGAACATAAAAAGTAATTGTTGTCTGACAACATTTTCAGCAGAAAAATTCTGGTTTTGCCTTTTCTACTCACTATTGGCCTCATGTAACTACTTTATCTTTTTCTGCTGTTTTTCCTGATTTTTCTTTGTCTGCACTGGGATTTTGCTGGCAAAGAAATGTAATGAAGAGACAAAGGCTCACCTGAAGCTGATTTAGTGAACTGAGTTTGGGAATATTTCCATTTAAGAACAAAACTGTCCAGCTGAAACTTTGGTTGCACTTAATTATTCTGATTTGCATTTTAAATAAGAAGTATTTGGAAAGATGGGGTATAAACGTGTTGCAGCCAAGCAAGAAAACAGATTAATTTGTTTCTTTCCTGAAGCTTGCTGCAGTTTTACTGTCTCATAGGTCTTTGGGAACAGAAGCACGAACATAGCAATGTGTACAAATTCTGCTTTTTATCAGTGAATAAGTGCCTTTGTGGGAACTAAAAGGTCTTTTCTATTTCCCAGAGAATTCCACAGCATCTTTTTAGCCTTTAGAAAGAAGAAGTTCTTGACTAAAATTAAAACAAAATGCTGCCACTTGTGGCCACTCTAGACTTTTTTTTTTAATTTGAGGAGCTAGACATTTAAAAAAAAAAATCTTCATTTATGAAGGAGAGGCAAAACTTGCAGAAATTTGGGGATGAAGAAGAAACCCACAGTGCAGTACAGTCATTGCTTTCTGCACATGGAGTTCTGAGCACCAGTAACCCTGGTTACTTGGAATCAAGAAAAAAATTTTATAAAATCAGCATTAGTTACTTGTGCACTAGTTTTATACAGCAAGTAACAATATTAGATCTGGTGAATGCCTCATGTATTTACTAAGTGTAAAATGAATTCAAGTTGGTCCTGGATACATTTATGCCCCATGGGCCACACTAGGATACATTGTGGGGAAACAGATATAATGGTATCAAAAGATGAAATTAGTGATTTGTTTCAGGCAATTTAGTTTATTCCATTTGACATCTTATCAGGTCTCTGAAACATAACTAGAAGCTTTCTCTTGGAAACATGTCGTGTCCTGTCTGTCCTGATGATCATCAGTAGTGAGTTGTTATGGCTTTGCTGTAATTATGTAGCTTCTCTCAGAAGCCAGCAAAGACTCTGCTGCTGAGGAATTAAAAAATCCTTTATTTTTAAAAATGGGAATAATAATATTATTCCTTGGTAAGGGTTGCTTACCAATTTACCAAGTAAGTTTTCAGAGGTCATCTCAGTAAACTAGGCATTGCTCTGTGAGCTACATCATCACCATCTCGAGTAATATTGATTCTTGAAGTATAGATTCACATTTTTATTTCTCTGCTTTTAGTTGGTACATTCCATTTTTTGTCTGTTGACCCATATGTGCGAGTCTGAGCTGTCAATAAAGGACTTTATAATCTCGGTGTCACGTTGTCAGTTAATTCAGGTAAATGCAAACAACACGGTAGGGTCAGGGAATCACAAAGGTAGGTCATAATCCTCTAAGCTTTCAAGTTCTCTAGGAATTTTGCCTTGCCTTTTAACATCACCAGTTTCTAGCCTGCATGATCACGGAGGTCCCAGTGGAAACACGGACTGCATTCACACAGGTTTCTCCAGAGGTAGGTGTTCTCTTTTTTCCAATGTACTAAGGACTTGGTAATCAAACCTCTGTGTGGGTGTCTGGTGTTCTGTCCCAGATGAAAATGTGTTTATTTGCCTTTGGTGGGTAACAAGGCGGCCGGTGTTGTGCCATGCAGCAGGGAAAGGCTGCCATGTCTTTTATTCTTCAAGCTTTTGATAAAAGACACTCATGCATTTTTGGCACCTGGTCTCTCCAGCTTTCTGTGGAGCTGGGCAACAAGACAGGCATCATCCACTCTTTCCTTTATTGTCTCTGGCTCGACTGTAAACAGCCACATTTTTTTCTTACTGGTGATGCTGAACTGGGGCAATTGCACAGCACCTGATAAAATGCTGAGAGAAGCAGTAATTTTTCCTTGGGAAGTTGAGGTGGCTGGGTGGAAGTTCAACATCCAACTTCACAAAAGAACTTGTTAGGGGTCTCTTAATAAAATTCCCATGTCTTTTTGGTACTGGAGTACCAAAAGACTCTGAATAGTAACTGCTGGAAAGATCTGATGGATCTGCTAACTGGGAGGTATTTATTGTGTCTTATGATTTAGATTGTGAATTTTGTCTTTCTGTTTTGAAACATCTGACAAATTCTACTGCTTGCCAATATATTGCTCATGTTGATGCCAGTAAGGGTTTAAAAAGTGATGTTATTCTTGTAAGGACTGGTGTTCATCATCATTGGCAAAGTAGTGGTGACATGTTGGTCAATAAGTTGTCCAAAGGAAGGACATGTTTTTTCAGGCCTTGAACAGTTGATCTGCTTACCAAATATTCTTGAGCTTGAGTTGTTTAAGCCAAGCTGATTCTGAGGTTTTGGCTGTTTGACTGGGTCACACACTCTGGTTGTGGCATTTTCCTTTAAACAACTTCATTGTCATAGTAACGAAAAAGGTTCTAAGTGGAAGACATCTGTAGTTGTATTAAGTTTTTTTTTTTTTCCAGTGAGCAATGGAAGTTTTAGAACTGTCAGAAGGCTCATATGTCTGCACATTTATAATATTTTCCTGCTTTAAAAAAAATGGATGCAGCACTTCAGGATTTTTTCTTTGTGAAACTGCATCTTTGAGATCAGCGTCAGAAATGCTTGTGTGTGCAAACATATCTTTAAATTCTCTCTGGAGATATAATAATTTTAAACTGTGGCTCGTCTTCCTGTTTGGATTTTCTAAGGAACAGATATCTACATCTGGAAAAAAAAAAGCAGGATTGGATTGCATTTTACATTAACTGGTGTTTTTGTTGGCAGCCTAAGGGGACATGAAAATTTAAATGGGCATAATGAATAAATTACCCTTTGACTTTAGACTGTTCCTTCAGTGCAAGAGTGGAATGGTGTGTGGTACATTTGCTTGCTTTTTCCCTCTGTATTTCTTTGTAAGGGGCTCATTTTCTTCATGATGAACAGAATCCATCATGATCTACGATCTCCCCTGCACTACAAAAAGCAAGGAAGAGCTTTATTTTTATGGTAACCAAAATGAGCATGGAGAAGTCACGGTTATTTTCTCTTTGTCTTCCTGAGGTCTGTGAGTACAGAATGGGAGAAGTTCCAGAGTCTCCATGAAGACTTAAAACTATTTCAGGTTTGCTATTGATTTTCACATGGAATGCATTCAGATGCTGGGACAATTAGCAGCTGAGCTAAATCCAGCTGAGGACAGACTCTGCTCCACCAGAAATTGAAGCTAATGGGCCGTAAAGGCAGGGAGGATAATTCCAATGTCCAGCACTAGTCCGTAGCTAGACTGCCACCAGAAAGAGTGGGAGGCAGGATGTGCTGGCCAAGGGCTGAATGCCGCACCGTGACTCAGATTTTGCTGCTCTAAGAGATTGTGTAGCCATGCTTGAAAACTCCTTCCACTTTAGTGGCTGGGAAGGAAATGAGTGTGGAAAGCAGCTCTTGCTTGAAGCAGTCACGGTTTAAGAAGCAGATTGTATGTGGCCTTTTGGTGGCTTGTTCTCTTCTGATTTGGATTTTTTTTCCTTTGACCCTGGGCATAAAAATAGAAGGAAGAAGCCACTTAAAATAGGCCAAGATCTTCCAAGGTGACTTTGCTTTGCCCAGAAAAAGTGTCTCACATGGTCCTGAGTTTTTCCACAGCTTATTTTCCAGACAAAAAGTAAAACGTGACATGT
The DNA here is from genome assembly GCA_013396955.1 of Regulus satrapa. Taxonomy (NCBI): domain Eukaryota; kingdom Metazoa; phylum Chordata; class Aves; order Passeriformes; family Regulidae; genus Regulus; species Regulus satrapa. The sequence goes on along the minus strand of VWZN01020576.1, from coordinate 220,795 downwards.
GAAGCATTGACTGCAAAGAGCAACAGGTTGGCTGCCAATTTTTTTAGTCTATATTAGCCTTTCTGCCAAAATCTTATTTGTTTTCTTTTACCACAGACATGGCAGACAAAAGGACATTGTTTTTTCCATGAGAGAAGGGGTAGTTTTTTCATGAGCCAGACAAATTTCTTACATTCTCTTTATAAACATTTGTTCAGAAAACACTTCATTCTTATGCAGCTTTTGGAGTTTCTTTATTGTGCCAGAAGAGATGAAAACATAAGTCTGGCCACTTTGAAGAGCTGCTTTAAAATATATTCTCCTGGTTTTCCTGTTTCAGATAATCTCAGATAAGACGTACATGCAGAGTATTGTTGCTTTTCCTTTTTCTCCATCCATGTTCCAGTGCTGTTTCTGGCACAGGTAGATGTTGAAGATGGGCCAAGGTACACATCCTTGCCAGGGTTTCAAACAGCACCAACGATTTGGGAGTGTCGAATGTCATCCTTTTGAGCTTGTGCCTACTTCTAAGTGTGTTTTCTATGGCAGAATTTTCACTCTTAAGTGCCTCTTAAAAATGTACATCTAGTCTGGTGTCAGTCTGAGTGCTTAATGCATGCTCTGCTCTCTGAAGATTAGTTTCATTGGCTCTATCGTCAAGAGTCAATGGGAAATCCATTGGAAATGAGATTTGTGTTGAATACAAGTGTTAATGGTAGAGTTTTCTACAGACACTGTTGAGGGCAAGCGAGGTCAGTCTCATCACTCTTTGTGTGTAATGGATAGGCCTGGCTTTTTTCCTTCCTAAAGTATCAGTGGCATGTAGTTAATACATCTGCTCTCATAAATCATTTGCTTCCCCAGGCTATTTTACACTGACATGAAATAATAATTAAGAAAATGATAATACCCCCACATTTTTTCATCCATTAAAAGTGAACAAGCTGAGGTAACAAAGTCTTCCCCCCATATATACCTTAGGTTAGAAATGCAAAGCTTTTAATGATATGTCCAGGTAAGCCATCTGTGTACTCCCCACAAAATCCGTTGTCCAGATTTCTCTGGGAAGGAGGAGAAGGGCTGGTGTGTATTGTATATATTTAAGAAACTGTGTAAACCTGCTCTGCAGTTTTCAAAGCCACCCAGGTCTGTAACATCTCTGGTGCAAAGGCTGCAGGGGTGGGAACCCAAAGTAGAGGAAGTGATTTTGATTTCCTTTTTGTACTTGAACCTTTCAGCCAAAGAAGCTGGTGGAAGTTGGGCTGCTTTGCTGCCTGCTCTTGGTTTGATCAGACTGTAGCATCACAGCAGTTTATCTCATGAATGTGTAGCCATGAGAACAAATTATGATCTGCCGTAATGGTAATTATATTAACTAAAATGGTCATAAAATGATAGGGAGGAAGCTGCATCCAAACTGTGCAATCAGTATTCTGTCCAAATATTACTAATGAAAAGAAAATACCAGAGTGTGCATGTGAGTGGGTGTACAGTGTGTAAGTGTACGTTAAATAAAACAAAGTCCATATTCATGATTTGAGATTAGCACATGTTAACGAACTTAAAAATTCTCTGAGGGGGAGTCAGCTGATGAAGCTGAGTTAAAAACTCAAGGCCCTTGGATAAAACCCTGCCAGGGTAGGTAATAGACCCTTTCTGCTACATTTACCTCTTTTCCTTAGACAGAAACAGACATTTTTTAGATGGGAATTTGGTACGGTCTCTAAAGAGTCAGTTTGCAGTTTGTTGTAGAAGAGATTTTTGAACAAATATAAATAGTGGACTGAAATCAAAACTGCTAAGCAGGGCCTTTGGAGTGCTGTAAGGCTGCAGTTGGTGGTTATGGAGTTCAGAGAGCCTTCAGCTGCACCTTCTGACTGGAGGAATTACTTGAGGGTGACCGTGTGGCAATGTGTGGTAGAAGGAGCTGCTGGGATCCACATTTAGTAGCTGTTCAAGGAAAGCAGTTCATGGTTTCTGGACTGATCTAATAGTCTTCCAAATTTTAAAAGGGAGTAGCAGCTGGAAAACCAAAATTTTGCTGAAGAATTGGAAGAATACTGAAGCAAAATACTGACGTGGGATCCTCTGTAAATAATATTCAAGGTTGGACACGTGTTTTAAAATGTATCGGAAACAGAACAACAGCGACTTCCCAAGGAAGGCCTGTACTGTCCAACAGAACACAGGGAGTGTTTGCAGGGGAGGGGGAAGAAGAAAGGATCCTGCTGTTAAGAAAAAGATTAACAAGGTTTGTTTCTATCCCCCTGTTAGCAAGGTTAGCTGGGAGCTGCCACTTTGTCTGGCTGAAGGTTGAGCTCTGTGGTGGCCAAAAAATTCTGAAACACTTCATTGTCAATCCTCTTTCTATTTTGTTAAATGGTGTATTGAAAATTACTTGGGTGATAGTCTTGAAACCATAAATATGCCATTAATGGATGAAATGTTGCTTGCCTTGTTCCTCAGACGGGCTGAAAACCTGCAATGAAATCAGCTTTGTCTGGACGTTCAGATCCAAACCACATTTGTCATCCATAAAAGCATCATTTCAAGATCAGACCTGAGGGTCTGTTTCTTGGTGTTTTCTCCTCAACAAATATCCACAGCCTGGTTCTTGGGGAAGAGTAGGAACAGGGCAAGCATATCTGATACTTCCCGAAATAATCTCCTGGCCTCCAGCTGTTTTTGGCTCAGGATTTCCTGAGCTGGATATTGTCTCTATGATTTAATAACCCTCAGTGGTTTTTTCTTTCACAAACTTGTCCCTCCTTGAGCTGAGGTAACCCCTTCCCCCAGGGAAATTCCTGCCAGCCCCTCTGTTCTGGCCACTGGGCTGGGACACACAAAGTCTGCTCTCCTAGATTCTAGGATGTGTTCTTAGGTTCAGGGAGAGGAAATACAAGGTTTAAAATGGAAAGTAATTATATTACAGAATATAAACAGTTATTGCTAATAGTTGAAATATTATTTGGAATACAGGCATACGGTCAAGAGCAAACCCAAAACACTTTTTAAAACAGAATACCATGTACCAAAGACAGGAATCCTTATCCAAATGATGAGGCATTTGTGTCTTGGCAGTGCTTGACTGTTTGTCTTGTCAGTTCTCTTGCTTTCCTAAGTATGTCTTTATTTATAAAATATTAGCTTTCCAAAGGAAGCCATCAGGAAATGAAAAACTGTAGTCACAGCTGGCTTTAAAAAGGGAGAATAAAATAGGAAGCTCCATCCATTTTGTGTGCTGAGTGATGCAGGAGTTTTGTTTAAAAACCACTATTGATTTCATAACACAAGAAATTAATGTACCTGGTTTCTTATTTTTGGCATTACTTGTTCCTGTCTTTCATTTCAAACATTAATAGTGATTTTTTTTTTCCTCCCTATTTTTTGGTACCTTCCTGATTTTAAAGTAATTTTGTTAAAACATAGAAACTTAGAAAATTCATCAAAAAGGGGGGATTTGGCCTTATTCCATGGAGTCAATCCCCTCTGAGTAGGTCCCTGGTGAGGCTGGGCTGCTCAGCAGTATTTCCCACCTTATTTCCCTCCTCACAGTATACCTGGAAGCACCAGGACACATCTGGGCTTTAAAATGCTGTAACAGTCCATGTAAGCTGTGCTTTAGAGGCTTGTGACTTGTTCAGTTTTGGGTAAATTCTCTTGGTGATAGCACAAAGCCTATTTTCCCCTGATACGGCAGCCAGATTTTTAAGGCTGTGCTCCAAAGCATGAATATTCTACAGGTTTTCAGTGAAAGGGTGATGAGAATTTTCTTAAAATAAGCTGTTCTGCACACACAGGTTTTTTTATAGGCCTAGACTATCAGCCTGAGATAGATGCCAAGCACTGGGAGGGTTTTAAATTTGGTATAATAAGAAGCAACCTGCCTGATACTGTAAAGCACTGGACAGTCTGCAAGTGTTGCTCTCTGCACCACAGCACTACCAGCTGTTGGTGTAAGAATTTACTCTGGTTTGCCTAGTCCCTTGTTAGGGACTTTTAAGAAAATCTTTCGCTGTTCTTTAAACAATTTCTACTTTCATTGCAAGTGGGTGGAATTACGAAAATGCAGAGAGCTGAACTGATGTTTGAATAGTTTGGCACATCATAGTATTATATTGCTATTAAAATAAATACTGCCAAAAGACATCTCTATAATAACAGGAGTTAAATTTGAGTACCTTTGCAAGAAATACAAGTCCAGGTATTTATTTAAGTACCACAGGGATTCTTTCATCACTTACTGTTCTTTAAAACTCATCCTATCAATCTTTGGGATAGTCTCTCAAAGCTGAGCTGCTCTCTCCAAACATACAGTTCTTTTGTTACATCACTGGGATAAAATCAGTTTGAAATGATGTTTTCCCATGGTTTGTCAAGTAAATGTTGATGATTGTTAAGCTTATTTTTGTGTCTGACAGTTTTAGCGACCTCTCAGTCACTTACAACTTCCTAAGTGCTGTATGGATTCAAAGAATTAAGAAAGCAATATTTAGGAGTTATTATTATTTTTTTTTAAATGAAGTGTCCTTTGTACCTTTCTTAAAACAAAAGGAAAAAGCTCAATTAGTTTGTGCTATTTAATTAATGTACTTTACACTTGTCAACCACCAATGAACAAACTCTATCTTACTCATCATTTCCCTCAACTCAAGCCCCATATTAAAGTAGTTATAGCACGTGAGAAGCAGTTAAAGCCCAAAGCATGCCCAAATCCCAGTTTCCAGGGAAAGCAAAGTTATTTATATGGGGCTGAAGGGCAGCATTTTTCCAACAAAGACCAGTGTTCCAGAATGAAGGTTAAAAGGGAATGATGGTCCCCTGCCAGCCTGCTGGAGAGGGGGGACCGTGTAATGTTGTCACTAAGCCAGGCGACAAGCCAGGGCAAGAAATAGCATTGAAATAATTTTCTTTATCTGTGAACCAGTCAGGAAGCTGTAGCTGGGACAGCAGTGAAGCAAAGTTATTTAAAAACACTGATAATTAAGACATTTTAAGTGTTGGTTGCTCTGTTATGTAGCTTACCCTTTAACATAGTTTTAAAAGAATATCCAGTATGTAGTTAACAGTTTGTTTCCCGTGTTACACTTGAGTTGCTTCTTTTTGCTCAGTATTAAAAAGTGAGTAGTATTTAAGCAAAGCAGACTCTTTCATTCATAAAGTGTCAACAATAATTTTATTAATTGCTACTGTACTATGATTTTTGAAATATTTTTAATTCCTTAATGTCAGTGGAGGGAGGGTGTTTATCAGACAATTTCTGTGCTAAATGATAGCTGCTGAGAGAGATTTCTTGTCTCGTTTGGCAGAACTTGTGAATACCTTACTATAGCTTTTCTGCATATTCATTTTCCTTCTGCTGCTTGTTTTGTGTGTCTTATCATAGCATTTAAGTGGTCAGTTGATAAAATCTTTCTTTAAAGATTGCTCTCAGGTACGTGAGGCAGCTGCACGCGATGCACTGGAATGTTAAATCATTTGTAATCCCAGTTTTGTTCTCTTTGCCACTTGGATAACTTTTGATGACGTATTTAAGTCTGGAAGGCTTTTTAGGATATCAGATACCTTGACTATTTTCACGTGCTCCATTTTGTTGGTGTTTTAAAACCCGATCTTTTGGCGTAATAGAGAAAATGATCTGTCTAGCAAGGGGTTTGCTCTCTGGGGTCCTTTTAGTGGTGGGTGAGCAGCGACCAAATCCGTGGCTGTATTTACAGCTCGGTATTTGCCCAGCTCCCGGCTGGCAGCGCGGGGTGAGATCCGGTGCCAGCCCATGGAGCCGCGGCCAGGAATGGTTCCTTAGCACGTTACAGTCACTGTACAGACACGGAGGAAGACTCGTGTGTGCCCGCTGCCTGCCACCTCCCAGCCCAGGTGATGGATGGGGCACGGGGAGCTGCCAGGCCTGGCCGTGGGTGCTGCTCTTTGAGCCAGGGAGACTTGCCCTCCTCTTTTGCTTCTCGGCTCTCCTCCGTTCATTGTTGATGTGGAAAGTTCAACCACTGCCCCTTTTTTTTTCAGGCCGCTTTCACACACCCCACTCTCGAGTGATGCTGGCTGACGTGGAGCGCGCGCGGTGTACGTGCGAGGGGGAATGCACAGATGTGCAACTTAGAGGCACGCTCCTTTGACTTTCATCTCTAGGTACCTGTAACATTAGCTTTGAAACCCAAATAATTGCTAGTCAGCATGGTTCTGTGGGATTTCATTTTGTGGGGTTTGTTGGGGCAGATGGGGGCATTTTGAACCCTGAAGGGCTGGGGGTGGTGTCCAGATGTGGGTGGCATCTTGGGCAGGTGCTGCTGCCTGCCGGGCTCCAGCAGGGGAAGGCAGGGCAGGAAAAAAATCTGTTGTACTGTCTTGTAGATGTTAAGAAAGGTCTTTATTTAAAGAGATTTGAAACCAGAAAATCTATGCAGAGCTTTAAAATAATAATAATGCCGTGTCAAACTTGAGAAAAACTGCTTTCTGTGGTGCATGAGGATCAGTCTTTGTTTGTTGTGTTAAAAGTGGTAACTTGGGAATGTTGCACGTGAGACAGCAGTGAATTTTTCTTTTCCCTCATTGTTTTATCCTATTTCATTTGTCTCCATCAGAAATGTAGGAGAATAAAGCCAATGTTATTTGCCTTAAAATCTCTTGTAAAGGCGGTGTGTGCCTGCTTTTCCTCCCTTTGGCCGAAAGAGGGAGGTCTCTGCCTTCCTTAATCCTTCTTCCTACATGCTTATAATGGAAAAGAGCATTTCAGATAATCTTTTGTGTATTTGAGAAATCTCTTACAAACCGGTATGAAATGGCACTTTCTGACTGAAACTTAAAGGCTAAACTACAAACTTCAGATGAGCCAGATTTCTCCGTGATTACCTGATTAACAGTGAAGTGTTACACTGATTCTTAATCTTGGAAAGAGTCAGAGGAAGTTTTCCATACACTTTCCAGCAGTGCTCAAGAGATGATTTTTTTAAAAAATGAAGAGGAATATTTCTGTGTAAAATGTAGTGTCACTTTTCCCCTCTAGCTTTAAGGTGTTTATAATTTAGCTTTTCAGCTGGAGGAGGTTACATAGGTTTATAATAACTTTTATTGACAGACTACACAATCCCTCTGTTTCCTGTAACAGAAGTGCTTATGGAAGTCTTGTAGTTATGTCACCTGCCTGAGGAGAAATGTAGACTTTTTACATTTGCTTTTACCCGGGGATGATGCAGCCATAAAAAAATCACACTGATATAATTTTGGGTTTTCAGTGGAGGTACACAACTCACACACAGGGTGAGTGCTGTGGCAAGAGTGAGCATCTAGTTGAGAATAAAGTGTATATGATTAGGATTTTGATCTGTAGGATTTTGATGTGGTGTTTTATTGCCACCTTCTGCTCATCCGTCTTCCCACTGCGCTCACGATGCAGTTACGCGTTGCAGCCAGGAACTTGCATTAGGTATGAAGTTGGATTTGACAGCATTTTAGGGAAGCTGTGCCAAAAGGAAATGTCAGTTCCTCTTCTGGATTCCTGAATGCAAAGCCCTGTTTAGATAAGACTAGGAGAATATCTTCCATAGCAAAATGAACTATAGTTTTCATCATTTTGAAAACTACGAGGTAAGCCTTTTCTCTGGCACAGAGCAGCTCAGTCTGATTTCCATTACCTTAAAAGCTCACAAATCACAAACTGAAGCATCAGTATTCGTTTATTGTATTGTGAATTGCAAAATCTGAGAGTAATTTTAGCCTTTGGACAGGTTAATGGGAAATAGAAGCAATTGTAGAAGTAGAATTGATTACTTAAAATGCATTGATTTATTCTGAAGATTTCTATTTGGTGGTCTCTGGGAAGCGTTTCCCTGAGTGTTTACTCTTTTGGCATTTATGACTTATTCTATGGCCTGAACACTAACTTATTCTATGGCCTTTACCTCTGCTGTTCCATTAGAAACTCAGGAAGAGAGAAATAGAAAATATCAGCTTCCTTGCGATGCCACTAGTAAAACTGTCCTTTCTAAAATGCTGGAAATAGTGTGCTGTTTAAATTTTACCTGAAAGGTATATTCATTCTCTGGTAAAATTCAGGATAGAGGGGGAACACAGGAAACTTGATGTTCCTAACAGGTAATTCTAGTCTGGAGAATTGGGTAGGAAGGAGAATCAGCCTTGAAATGTCACAGATTGAGATCCACAGGAGGCAGAAGGTGTATCATTATACACTTGTTTCTTCTTCTTCTTTCCTTCTTACTTGGAATCTACAGGTTCTTTTTGTCTGCTCAACACCTGCAGTTTGTGAGGATAAAGAATTCATAGTCACAGTTGTGGGAGAAATAAGTCCAACCAGCTCTCGGGAAGTTATATAACATAGAGGAGAATGGCAGGTCCCCAAATGCATCATATCTTACTTGTGCTTATAAATAGTGCAAGATAACCTTTGTTTTGCACAAATTATGTGCATACACATGCAGTTGTTGGGGTTATTGTGTTAGCTTTCAAACTATGACAGTAGCATTTTTTTCCGGAGTTCCTGTTTTAGTTTTAATTGCTTTCTTGCTTGGGAAATTTAAGTTTGGCATTTCTTGGGTGTCAGCTTCTATTGCTTTACTTTAATTTATAGTTCCCTAGATGATAATTTCATCAGCATCTGGTCTGTAATTTGAAATGGTCTTCTTAAGGTTTGAGAATTGCAAATTATATTGAGGCTAATGTAAAATAACTGGGGGTCACAAAGTGTCATTTCAGCTTTTGTTAAAATCTGCATTTTAGTACCACTTAAAAAAATAATTCTGTTGTTTTTCAGTGTAGTACCAATAAGTATATTTAAAAATTTGATCTGGCTTGCAACTATTTTTCAGCGCCTGATTGTTTCAGAGTGTAATGATATCTTGACATTTAGTCAAGCTTTGACATTTTCTGTTCGACCCTATTAAACTTTCCTTCGTGAAGGTGCATTTCAATAGACCAGAGCATGACAGTCAGAGGGTCACCTTTGCTTGTGATGTAACGTCTGACTTTTGGGTAAGAAAATAGCAGGCTTGAACTCGGAGCTGTCTGGAGCTACAGGATGTGTCAAATGCTTCCGTGGACGAAACTCCTCAATGCCCTGGTACTTTTTGGTTTTGGTGTAGCACTTAACGGAGCCAATGCAATTCAACAGAAACACAAGAGTTTGTTAATCATTGTCTGCTTGATGTATTGTGGGGATTTCTGTGGGCACATTAATGTCAAGTCGTTGCATCCGAGTTGTCAGAAAAGTGGCAGCTGACTGTTTGCTTGGGCACTTCCACAAGGCATTTCTGAGTGATTCTGGAAAACTTCCTTATGATTATCTAGGCAGAACAAATGGGGATTTCATGTTACAGAATAATTTAATCATATGAAAAAAGCCAAACCTATATAAAGTGAAATTCTACAAACTATTTTGGGAAGAAGTTTATATCTAGGAATTAGAGGAGGTAGGAGAAGTACTGATGAGCTTTTGATACTCTGTTGCTGGGAACTAGAATTCCAGCTGATGTATAGAAAATTTGCATGTAACTTGTCTGTCTTAATGTGTGGGACATTCTTTTGTGTTGAATTTGCTGTACAGGTGCACAGAACTGAATTCTGCTGCCTTAATCCCATAAGGAGCAAGTGAGGATGGTTTCCCCCCTCTATCTCATAGAGGCTGGATCCCAGCTGCATTTTTGTGCATAGAAAATCAAAGGTCAGACGAGGGCATGGTCTGTTTTTGCCAAAGAAGTGTCTGTGATCTGCAGAACAAGATGGTTGCTTATAGTGGGAACTGGAGTGAGGAGCTGGCTGCTCTGTGTCCTGGTATTTAACCCTGAGGAGCCAGGATCTAAAAGAAACAGGCGTGTGGTTGGGTGAGAGCTGCTGAGTCTCTTTGGGAAGGCAGTGAAGAAAAAGGCAGACAAGTAGAGGATTTAGGAAGTTCAGGAGCTGAACTTGCCTTGAACTTCATACAGAGTGTCTTAATCCAGTTGTTTCTCAGATTCCCAGGGTTAAAACTGAAGAAGGATGTTCAAACTGCCTGCTAGGATTAAATTAATCACTGATGATGTTCAGATAGATTTAAACTGCATGGAAGGTCTGCCTGGAGCTCTGCCTTCCCTCTGCTTTCCTTCAGTGCACTCTCTACCCGGAGCAGCAGTCACACGTGTTACTTCCTGTGCTGGTTTACACTGGATGATGCTCTTACACTGTGGCTTGAAAAATATGGTTTTTTTCTTAGTTTTGCTAATAATGTTAACTTCTAGTCTGTCCAACAGAATAGATGTGTCCTCAGGATACTCGTCAGGGATAGATAGCATGCTGTTAGGTTGTATTGAGGGCCTCGTGAAGTGAGGGACAGAGCTCTTCTGTAGCAGCTGCAGAATGAAATATCTGCTTGGGAGGTTTTGGATAAACCTGTGCTAGAATGGAGCAAATTTTCACTGTTTGTCCAGGTTCTATTTCAGTGAGCATGGAGGTAACGTTTCCCTTTAGTAGAAATGGTGGAATGTCTCTTGCTGACGATAAGAAATATCAGAAATCTTTAAAGAGCTGCGCATGTGTGATGTAGGAAGCTCTGCAGCAGATGGGTTTGAACTGCAGCTCGTGTCTTCTCGTGTGTGCACTGGGTTCCTCATCAAGTCATGGCTGTGTCAGGAGGTAAATGGCCACGACTGCTGAGGCTGTATCCTTGCATCTCCTCCTGCCCTTAACTCTTCTGGAGCTATTGGCAAGTGCAGGAAGGAACAGGCTCCCTTTGGCCATCCTTAGGCAAAACAAGCCGTGACAAGTGGATAGATGCATTAGAGCTGTGTTTGACTTAGGAGCATGGAACTGGGAATTGAATTAATCAAGGAAAAGACAGTAACACCAGAAATGGAGGAGGGAAAAGGTATAGGAATGGAGTAAGGAAGAGTGAGGCAAGACAGGAGAAAACAAAGAAAGGAAGAACAAATAGGGAAAGGTTGAGCAAAGTTTGTCCTGTTTGTTCCAGTGCATTACAGTGGGAGTTGAAGGTGCATGGCATAACTATGTACCATATCCTTAAAGAAAAGGCAAAGAGTGTATTTTTTTTTTTTTTTTACCATTTAAGATTTGCTATGGTATCTAGGTATTGGAATATTTTCCCAAGCTTTATAATGTTTCCTCAAGTGAGAGTCAGTGCCACCTGGCTAAGTATGTGTCTTTGTTGCAGTGAGAAACAGTAAACTTCCAGCTTAACCTGTGCACTGTGGATAATGAATGAAAGAAGGTCAGCAGGAAAGCGACCACAGCAACTCAGCTGCTATCAGCTGTTAGAGCACAAACCTATTCCATAATGTTTTAGTACAAGCACTCTCTTCATTCTGTGTGAGGGAAGGTCAAGGAAATGGCTCCCTGGTTTCACAGATGTGGCTCCTGAGTTGATTGACAGGATGGAAAATCATATTGCATGCTCTTCTGGGCAGGTAGAGAAAGCCATTAGGAGACCCTGTGCGAAATGGGGCTGTGTACAAGTGCTCATCTTTCTACAGTGTCCCAGTGGTCATTCCATGCCTATAGCTGTGAATTTGGCACACTTTCCAGAGGTTCAGATACCACAACTGATGGCCAGTATTAGCCTCTGTTTGAAATAAGTCAGTGTTTGCTATTGTATAGATCCAGTGTTTCTTCAGCCACAGGGGTGGCATTCCAAGCCATTCTAGCACAGCATTCCAAACCCTAGATGGATTCCCAGCTGTCAAAAGCACTGATAATGGGTCTGCAGGATCTGCTGAGGACAGGGGAAGAAAGCAGCTGCATGATTTCATTACCCTTTTTACTCACAGAGATCACATGCTTTATAACCTCTTCTCCTCATCAACACTAATGCCTGTGGAATCCCTTTGCTGCATTAAACCCCGGGCAGTTGAGGAATGCCCCTTTGAGGCTGCAGTAGCTCAATTCAGAGCTTGGCATTAAGCTATAGATAGTTTCAGGGGTCATAATCCCACCACATCTCTGCTTTTCAATTTCTGTTTCAGTTCTAGTCTTTAATTGAAATGGAAACTTTTTATCCTTAATTGTATTATTGCTCTTTCTATCCTGTCCAAACCCACTGCTGTTCTTAGCAGTGTCAGCTTTTGGAATTGGAAAATGCTGGTCTTTTCATTCCTGTAACAGATTTTTAATTGATTTTGTTGTTCCTTACATGATAACTTCAGTTGTGTAAGCCAGGAACATTGTTTTCTGGGAAGTTGTTGGCTTCCCATTCCTTTCTCTCTACATCATCACTCAAATAATCAGAAGGAATCTGGTGAGATGATGACTTTCATTGTGGCTCCTGTGGAAAAATATGCGGTCTGATCCCAGCCTGTTTAAGTTGGTAGTAAATCTGTGATAACCCAAGAGCCAGCGAAGTTCCCTGCATTCATGTGACCAGTGATACTGTGTTAAATAACTGTGGTATGAAGTGATGCCTTCCAAGAATGGCATCTTTCCCTTGCTTTTTAAATTATGAATAGGCAGTCCTGTTGGATTTGAATGGAATCCTCCATGAATTTATTTGATTAAAGATACCAGAGGCTTACCAGAAGTGCAGAACATTTTATTTATGTTAATTAGTAATTAATTAATTATTAATGAAATACTTAGATTAACAAACCACATCTTTATATTTTTTAATAGGGGTTATATTATTGGAGGCTTAAGGATTTCTGGGTAAACCTTGTAATCAGGAGCTTGCTTGCTTTCCTATCTTTATTAAAATAATTTTCCTCTAATAAAGGTTTTTCTCCCACCCCTTTAGTAGTGTCTCAAATCCTGGGTAGGCAAGGATCTGCTTATTTGGGTTATTTTAGGGTAATATAGACCTAATTTTTCTTGGTTTCTGGCTGAGAGCAGGAGGTGGCTGAATGATTTTTCAAGAGGATTCCTTTTGTGTGTATGAACCCTGACCCTTTCTGTTGCTGTCAGCCATTTGATAGAAGAATTAATTTACTCATAATATTTTGCACTATTAGGACTCCTGACACGTTTTAGAAACATTATCTCAGTATTGAGAGCTGCCTGCCAGCCAGTCCAGTTAGCAGGTCTGTAGAGAATGAGCATATTCGGTGAAAATACAAGAGGTTTAATATGTTAGAATTGGTTTCACCACAGCAGTAATGCCAGTCTTTTTCTCTGTACACACACACACACAAATCTAAAATTTGAGTATGTATATTTGTTTCCATTTTCTCAATAACATATGACCTTAATATGCAAATTATGGATCAGTGCATCATTTTGTTTGCATTCGGAAGTGTTTCTCTGGTCATGTTTTACATGGGTAAGATTTGCAGACAGTAAAGAGCAATGTCCTAAACCCAGATATTATTTGCTCTCTGGATGCACAGAGGGGGGGACCCTCTGAGAAGAAATATTTTTCAAGGTACTGGAATGCATTGGTCTTATTCACTGTTTTGTCAGGCTAGACATAGATCTCTGAAAGTTATTTGAACTGTGGCCATAGGAATGATTTTTTTGCCTTAATTGTATTTGTGAAAGGTGTAAGTGTATCTCAAATATATGAGGACTTTTCAGTGGTGATCAATATTTGCCAAGAAGAAAAACAGATGCTCTTTTTATTTTTCTGGCAGCTGAGCTGAAGTAAATGCTGACATTCTTGTTTACAGTATGTCATCCTAGAAACAGACTATTCAGAAGATTCCTTGTTTTCTTTCAAGTTAATTGAAGTGTTAATTGTCGTATACTCCTGATTTTCTTGTCTTGAGATAATGGAATCTAATCCTGACATGAGGCAATGGCAAGTACAGCCCTAAAATGCTAATGAAGCCACATACTGTCATTACGGCTTGGAAAATTATCTGCTGAGTTGTCACTGACCAGAACAATCTGATCTCTCTGTTGTTTTGAAGAGAGGTTGTTTTTGTTATGTTCTTCTTCCTTTTTTTCTTTCTGTGTTTTCCAACCCCTCTCGGTCTGGATACGAGACGTGTGCCGTGGGAGGAGGTAATGAGAGGAGACAATGGCATCTGCGTTCCTTGCTAATTTTAACCTCCAGCTATCTCTCCTCTCAGGATGCTCTGTGCACAAAGGAGAGCTTGTGGGTGAATAGGGAGCAAATGATTTTCCCCAAGTAAACTAATTGCATGCCAGACAGAAGCCATTCTGCCAGAATGACTGATCTTCCTCCAGAATCATTCCAGAAGCTTTTTTCCAGCTTCCAAGGGGGAGTAGGAGTCTCATAGGTAGTAGCTGTGTTATTGGAAGCTTTGGCAGAATTCAAATACATTTAACAGGCCTAAGCCTTTAGTGGGTGTTTGCCGTGTTAGTGCTGAAGTTCATTACTCGAGATTGCATGTTTGGGGTACTCATTCCACATACAAAGTTCCTAAATTAAATGTACATTTTGGGACAAGCAGATAAAAGCAGTAATCGCTGCTAGGACTCTCATACCTCTGTTTGCAAGTGCCCCGGGTATGTGAGTGATTATAGCTGAGGAAGACAATTTCCAGTAACAATTTGCTTGATGAATGAGCCTTCTTTCTTGATTGCAGATTGTCTGCAAACAGATCGCAATTTTAAGAAACTTATTTGTTATTTATCGTAAATTTGTGCATAATAATCCCCCCTCCTCCCAGGAAAATTACTGTTGATAGTGAGATTTACTTTGTGGTCCTGAGAGGATGCTGAGAGCAGACTCCTCCCTTAAAATGTCAAGAGTCCATGATAATCAAACAGCAAATGTGGGAATGCAGTGGGAGCAGAATCATACAGAAGTCGTGGGGATGTTTGCATATAATTTTTCTTGTTATTTGTTCAGCTGTAACAGTGAGGGAAAATCAACACCGTCTAATAGCTGTTCTAATCGGCTGTGTAAAATGAGCCTGACAGGCTCCGGGGAGCTCCAGCAGCCCGATCCCCATCTCTGGGATCACCTGCTCAGTTCACGTTAATTGACGGGCTCTGCTCGCCGCACGGACCGAGCAGCACGCGCCTCTGGACGCCGAGTGGTGTTTTCATGCAGGCTTTGGCTCTTGTCAGAACTCACCGGGGAAATAGATGCTCAAACAGCACACAAAGCTTCACGGTCTCGCTTGTCCTGTGCCTGCTGTAGTGTTCCTAACAATGTTCTGTGCTTCATGGATTTTGGTTTGATATCCTTCCTTCTTAGCCGTTTGCCCCCTGTGATTCTATTTCACTACTTGGCTACTTTCCAGCCAGAATGGAAGCAGCGTCTTGTTTATTTGGTGGGGCTGGGAGAAAATGCCTGTGATTAGGGTAAATGGAAGAGCCTAGAAGATCTCTGTTTACTGGGACAACAGATAGCTCTGGTGCAAGCTTCCAGGCTGGCTTTGACTTGGCAAAGCTGTTACAGAAGTGAGCAGGCCCTTCAGTTCTTGTCTGATCTTCCTGCTAGGGCTGCTGACAAAGGCGGTGTTTGTACATGTATTTCTTCTGACAGTTCCTTGTCTTGGAGGAGTTAGAAAGAGATTGCCAGCTTGTCATGGAATAACGACCCTGTCCCTGCAGTGCTGAACGAGCTCTGGTCCTGCTGTCCTTGTTTGGGTAATCCTATAGCCAGCTAGCAATTTACTGAGCCTTTGTACTTATTTAAAATTGATGAAAAGATCGTATTCACATAGGAGAGTTGGTTCTGTCTAAAGGTAGACTAGGGAATGCTTTATTTGAGTTTTTTCCTTCGCAGTTTGGTTTGCCACAATAGACAACAGGAAGTGTAGACTGGAAGGAGGCCAGGAGACCCATCTGCTAAAAAAGGGATTTTTCTAATTACAATCCAGTCAGCAGAGCCTGGGGATAATGACATACCTTTCCTCCTATGAATATTTTCATGAACTTTGCTCATCTGGAGAGATTCCCTTGGTGCCCTGCTAAACTGGGTCGTTTGTGTGGACACAAAGGAAAACAACAGAAGATGGGTGTGTGTTCCAGAAGTACTGTAAACTCTGTATCTTCTCACCAATTAAGAAGCAAAAGGATCCTACCCCAGTTTATGAATAGAACATTGAAATATTGCTGAAGGTCAAGGAATTTTTGTGTTCTATGCAAGTACATATTGTAATGCTCTGCAAATTGAATTTGTGAGGAAATTTCTTGCTTTGGTTGCTGTTTTAAGTTTTGGGTAACTGTATATAGATTTAAAAATTCTTCCTCTAGTGACTGCTGTTGTGTCCATCTACCTTTTATACATTTCCAATGTGCCTGGCTCAGTATGATCCCTTTGTTGTTCTTTAGTTTTGATTTTTAGCTTCAAGCACTTCTGTGATTAAGAAACCAAGATGCATTGTAGCAGTGGGGTCTTTGTGTGTGTGTTGAGAAACTGGTGCAAATGGAGATAGTTATTAAAAATAAATAAAAATGGCTATTGC
>VWZN01020576.1:176461-204481 GCA_013396955.1 Regulus satrapa | reverse complement strand
TCAGGACAATAAAAATATCTGTGAAGAGGCATGTTGCACAAATTCAGTAAAAAACAAACATAAAGAAAAACCCCACTGATGTAACCTTGCAATCCCAACCCTCTGTGACCTCTCTTCATCGTAATTCTGACTGCCCTGATTCCCAGTGCTCATAAATATTCCATTACATCAGCAGCACAAAGAAATTCCCTTGTAGCGTTTCACAGAGAGACCAAGTTTCTTATTAATTTTGCATCAATAATATTTCTCCTGATGCTGAAACCTAAATGCAATAAGTCCTGAGCGTTGTTGTTTGGATTGGCTTTGTTGGTTTCCTTAATTTGTAAGTGGACTAAGGGGTCTGTTAACTACGATGTTTCCTCCATTGCTGTGTTATTACAGCAATTCTCTTTTTATTGCTTTGCCTTTTCACTTGCAGCTGATGACTTGGGGAGCAGCTAGAACTTCACCTGAAGTTTAAAATAATAATTGAAAAAAAGAAAAAGAAAAAAAGAGGGGACACAGAACCACAGCTGTAGCAGAGTGATTTCTAATCTCCTCGTGCTAATGGATCAGATCCTCTGGATACAGAATCAAAATAGCTAATCAGCCTCGCAGCTTGTGTCCTCTTGACACTTGCTGTGTTCCAGGGCTCTTTCATGTTCATATCTGGTCCTGCAAGATTGCTTATGAACAAGGCTCTGACAGGTCTCTGCTTTTTTTCTAGTCATGTGGAGAATAATTATACCATTAGGGGAGGAATAAAATAAGCAAGCGATTAAAACCCCATCTCAGAGACCTACCCTGAACTTTTTATCACTTGAATGTTTGATAGAAAAATTGAAAGAGTTTCTATTTTAGTTTGGTCTGATTCTGTTTTCATCTTAGTTCTCTGTGTGAAATAATGCTGTCACTTTATGACCTCTTAACTAGCATTTGCTTTGGTGTTTTACGATATGGGTTTCCCCTTACGTTTTTGTCTCTTATCATCATGCTGCAAATTAGTGTGGAGAAGAAGCTACTCATTAGGAGGGGTTCTAAACTATTTTTATCTCTTTGGTATTTTGAGGAAGTAGCGTTTATTTCAAGCTTTTAAGTTCAATTAAAAAAACCCTTGTATTATATTCAGAAGCATGCTTCCACTTGGGGAAATTATTAAAAATGTTTTTTAAGCTACATATAAGCAATGAATGTTGGTAAGGTATGTAAGTCAAATAACTGCCTGGGGTAATATAATTAGCAGAAGGGTTCACCAATATGAAACTGCTGATCTTAGAGGCTTAGGTGGTTTTAGACAGTCATATTCCAAAGCTTTTACTCAAGCAAGTAATTATATTGAAACTTTTTTTTTTTTCACAAACAATATTCTGTGTTAGGAAGATGTGCTGCATCAGACTCCTATGTTACAGGAACCACAACCATTTACAGTTTATAAAAGAACTTAAAGAAATTGATTGTTGTGACATTTGTGCTGCATGGTTCCTTTGATGTCTTTTTTTCCAAAAAAATTTTTAGACCTTTTCTATTGTTACAACAGCAGTGACAAACCCGTTGGAGTGTGAGGCTGATCTTTCTTTTAATCCTGATGGTAGCAGCCCGCATCAGGGCTGTTGTAAGGACATGGAGGAACTGTTAAAGACCTTTCTAGGTTTTGTTTGTGTAGAAAACAAAGGAGTAGAAATAACTTTGAGTGACTAATTAATTCATTGTGTATCACTATTTTCCAGCAGTTTGGTGAGCAGATTTGAAGCAAACTCCTTAAGTGGTGTAGATTCATCTAGAATTACCAAGGAGTGACTTAAAACACAGGTTAATTGAGGATGAGGTTGGATGGAATTAGTGTTATCACTTTAGCAGAGATGCGTGTTTTTAAAAAAAGGCAGTGTGTCCAGTGAGTGAGTGTATGTACTGAAATGGAAATGCAGACCAAATTATTGTGTACTTGGGAGAGTGCTTCGAAATTAGAATTATGACTTACCTCTTCCTGCCCACCTTGTGAGCTTTTCAGGTGTTTGACGAACAAAACAATATGGTACTTGAAAATGTCAGTAGAAAAAATGACAATGTGTTAAGCAGTCTGTCCATCCTGGGAAAATTCATTTAGCACGGAGTACTTAGCTTTGCTCAGTTTCACTGGATTTTAATGACACCCTTCCCACTCTATGCTGAGCTGTGCCATGAGAAAAGCAAATACCAGGTCAGGGAGCTCATAATTTGTCTTAATTTGGAACAGTAGCACAGGCCAATATGTGACATTGAGCCCAAGTTTGACAGCTGAGAGAAAGAAATGTGTTGAAAGCAACATGGAATAACTAGNGACAGCTGAGAGAAAGAAATGTGTTGAAAGCAACATGGAATAACTAGGTTGAAAAATATCAACTGACTACACCACAACATGCTTTGCTGAACATTATTTGTATTCGTGGTGGCATAAGGTTTTAGTTCACACTCCAATACGAGTGTATAAAACAGATATAAAATTGCTTTTTGATATTTGATGTTTACACTTCTGATAGATAAATAAAGAATTGAAAAAGACAATTTAATAAACATACTTTTCTATTAGAGCTCCCAATCTTGCTGCATGATAAAGTGTCTCGCTGTGTTGCTAGAGTTGGGTTTTTGAAGTTATTTAAGCTCCTGACTGCCACTCATTTCACCTGTCAATACAGTTTGTGCACTGGCACATATCCAGTAAGTAGAGAGACAAGGCATTGAATTACAACCCAGCAGTTTCTAATGATTTTGGAACTGAGAGCACCTACCCTGAGGGATTTATAACAATTCACCACCTAAAGATTAGGTCTGAAAGGTGGAGTAGACCCAGTATTAAGATTGCCAATGGGTAATTCAGGCACCCTTGAATTCCCATTGCGGCGTATTGTTTGGCTCACATGATTCAGTATTGTTAGTATTACTTAAAAAAGAAAGAAAAAGCATATCCTGAGGGCAGATATCAGTGTATTAACTCTGCAAGGCTGTGGATACTGGCTGCCTCAACCCAGCAATGTAAAACATTTATAAAAATAAGGGGAAGAAAAGTAATACAGTCCTAGTTCAGTATAAGATCATTCCAGTGGGGCTTGAGAAAGCTTAACCTGTGAGGTAGTTTGGTTTTTTTTCATAGATTTGGGAGATTTGATTCCAGCCTTCCTTAACCTAGTTGAATAACCATCTTCTTACACATAGTACATCTTGTTTTGGCAAGGAAGAACACTGCTTTATAAGTTGTGCTCCTCAGATTGTACCCGAGCTGCAGAGGAGGGGATTGAGTTCATCTCTTTCACTCACTCACACCGGCCTGTGTGGAGCACAGGGGTGCAGCTGTCAGGAGAACTTGGATGATTTACTCACTACCTACTGCAGCCTTTTCTCTGCCCTGAATCCTTTCTCTTTGTTGATGCTCCCACGCAGCAGTATTAAATAGTATGTGGTGGCATTGTATAAAAACCTCGTTGTTTGCCATTTGAAATGTTGTTAATCTACTTATATTTCCCTATGCTGTGTCTTTTTATTTTGTGTGTTGCTGTTTTGTGGGTTTATTGTCACTACAAACAAGCCTGCTGTTGTTCTCTTTTTATTATCTCTGCAAAATTAACATGGGTTTGCCTGGCTTCTGACAAGCCTTTGAATTTGGTATTAGCTGTGCATTATTAATATCCCTAGGCTTTTGTTGTTCTGGAATTTTTTTGACATGACCTTACTCACTTTATAGTGAGGCTCATCACTTCAGTTTTTTTCCTGGTGAGAGTTCTTAGGGTTGTGAACTTCTAGAAGTAAGGATAGCAGAAGAGAGGAGAGGTTTCTCTTCATGCTTGTGGAATACATAGATTATTGTTTTCACTTAGATATACCTTATATATAATTCTGAAATTAATATTCATAAATTTGCAAGCTTCCAATAGTGTCATCACTATAAAAATGATAAAGGTGTGGTTTGTTAATATAAGTATTTAATTAATAATTAATGAATTAATTACAAATCAATACGGAAAGTGTTCTGTATCTCTCACTGTCGTGTCAGTGGCTAGACAGCAGCAGGATAAGATTTGCTGAATTTGAGGAATAAGTGGTTAGAATTTGTGTGCAGTTACTCCATATCTTAGTGCTGGTTTAGCATGAACAAAAATTAACTTGCACACAGCTCTCTCCTTAGGGACGAAAGAGCCATGGCAAAGCTTGGAGCATTCCACAGTGTAGCCAATTTGGACAATGCTTTAATATTTAGAAGTGGAATTAATTCTAGCTGGTTACTCATTTTGGCAGAATTAATGAACTGAAGTTCAAAAGGCTCATGGTTGTGGCACTCGGGAACGTGATTTAGCAGTGGCCTTGGCAGTGCTCAGTGAAGGTTGGTATTAAAGGCCTTGTCCATCCTAAATTATTCTAGTATTCTCTAATGAGAAGGCAAATCAATGGCTATTGATTATTGCATGTACATTGGTGGGTACCAGACCCAAGAGTTAGAGGTGCTCTCTGTTTACAGGAGGGAGCATTCTGGCACTGGTTGTTCTCAAGATCTCAGCTCATGCTTCTGTTTACTTTGGACTTGGACAGAAATTCCAAAGTTCACTTAGCTTGAGCTCACACCAGATTTGAATGGCTAAAATAATGTTCCCTCATAGACATATTTCAAGTAAAAAGTTTTGCAGGGAGATTGTTTATCAATTTAATAGACTAATTAGAAACAAGTAAGTTTAATCCTTGACCTATTCCTGTGGAGCAGTGCAAATTTAAGCTACAAATCGCAGAACATGCTGGCAAACTTTGCTGTTAAAGTTTTAGCTAGAAATTGTTAAAGTACAGCCAGATCCACCTTCAGGTTATTTATGTGTAACCAAAGGAGCCATCCTCTGACAACTGACATGGCTTAGGATCAGTTCAGTCTGCAGTGAGCAGAGTACTGGAGAATTCCTGCTTTTTTTTCTCAGGAGTTACTCTGTGTTTCTGTGATAGCAAAATTTTACCCCATTTTTAAATAGTATTTTCTTGCCTGAGTTCCCTGGAGCAACTCAGTGGAAAGAATATATAAAAAATAAAAGGAATAGCATTAATGTGAATCTCTCTCGTCTTAAAACCACCAGGAGTTCCCCATTAGTATGTACATTTCACTGCAAGGGAAATGAAAATTTACTGAAGAAATCTTTTGACCCAGTCAAATCTCATGTGAACCACACCTGAATATACGATATCACCCACTCAGCTGTATTTTCAATGAGCCTTTTCAACGTCTTGAGAGAAATTAGAGTGGGAAGAGGAAGCTGGGGGAAGGGAGAACAGGGCCAAACACACTTGATGAATTTCCTTTTTTTTAATGCTCAGTTCCTTAAAAAAGAGCTCCATCTTAGGGCAGGGTGGAAAGGGAATTCTGCCCCGTGGCAGAGATGTGATCCCGTTAATCACAATTAATGCCCACAAATAAAATATTTTCACCTTTATTGAGTTATCACAGTTAATGAGCCCTGGAAAGTCAACTGGTAACTGGAGATTTGGTGGGGCTCTGGCTTGCCTGTTTAGTATGGGTCTAGAAGGGAAAGAGGTTGGAAGTGCTGAGACAGGAGGTCCCAGGTCCTCCCTCCTTCCTCGCTGTCCTGGGGGTGCAGCACTGGGCCCTTTCCTGACCCGGGCTGCTGCCTTGGCTCTGCTGTTCCTGAACCAGCCCTGCCCTGTGCTGGTGTCTCAGCAGGTTGTGCCTGCAGGGCATCGAGCTGAATGAGGCATCAATGGTAAAATAGCACCAACATGCATTGGCCTGGTGACAGATTTTATTCATTTTCTTCTTAGGTACCAAGCAGAGCAGCAGGCAGTATCCCAGACACAGTAATATGATGTTTATATGATTCCTGTGACCACATGATTAGCTATATAATTTATTGCCTAATTTTCCTAAATACAGTACTGCCAGTAGTAACCAATTAGAATAATCAGAAACAGTGGCCTGGTATGAGGAAACAACAAATCCATCATGAGGATTGAGTTACTGTTAGATTTTTTTGGCCATCTGAGTTATAGCTTGCTGACGTTCATAATAGAACCAGCGAATATTCTCATTATGAAGTATTTTATGGAATAGCAGTTATATGGCTTTTGTTTGCCTGGTAGGATTTTCCACATAAAGAAAAGGAAAGGCAATCCACTCTTTAATGTGTTTTCTTAATAGCTGGAAGATTTTAAAAGATTGCAGAAGTGCTGAGTTGTTGTTTGAATGCTTATACAATGCTTATACATGCACAATAAGTGTACAGCCGGTATCCTGAGAATTCATTTCGTATCTTCTCTCTTTGTGGCAGGGTTAGTCTTTCAACTTCTTCTTTTGCTTTGTAAACATCTAATTGTTCCACACAATTATTGTTGTTGTCTGATTTTCTTTGTCCTTTTAACAAGTATTCCCATTTCTTACCTCTCTGCTCCTCCCCTCCTCCTGGCATGGCCTCGATGCTTTGGTGGCTCCTTGGAATCAGCCTGCTGCATTCTGGCTGTGATTCTCCCCAGTGCCCAGGCCAGCACTGCATCTCTGCTATCAAGGAGATTTTAGAGTAACTCAGCTAAATATGTATAAAATCTTGGCCTCTCTCAGCTATGTAGGGCATATCCCAAAAGGGTTTTCAATAAAAATCTTTCTGTATTTGTATATTTATTTATTTACTTTGGGTTAGAGCTCAAGGCTTAACAGCTTCTGAAAAACTGACGTCTTGAAAAATGAAATATGCAGGGGAAAAAAAACCCATAAAAGCCTGGGGATAACCCTATCTTCTCCCTTTAGTTCTCTGAGAAGTATAGTCTCAAAGTAAGTGTTAATCAGGTGCTACAGGACAGGATTTTCATTTGGTTCCCTTTTTTTTTTTTAAACTCAAGCACTCTAGACTAGCATCACTATCCCCAGCTACCTCGAAAAAATCCAGTAAGTAGGTAATTTACTGTCTTTTTGCAAACATGGAATGTCCAGGGAATAAATCTCGGGCTTCTGTCCAGTTTAAAATATTTATTCCAAGTTATAAGTCTGTAGAGAAATTCTTAGGACCTCTATACCTCTTATTTTATTACAGCTTAAGGTTTGTGATGGTGGGGATAAGACTTAACAACCTAAGTCTGTTTCTTTCCTAACTGGAAACAGATGCAGACACATTTGAAAGTGTGTGTCTTCCAAGGCAAAATTGTGAACTGCTGAAGGTTTGAGAATCTTCCCTTCCTAGTTCTTTTCTTTTGCATGAATAAAAAAGGCTTTAAAACCCCTCCATTGGTGGGCCTGGTTTTGCCATCCTTTGATGGGTGGAGCTGGGAAAGGAGACCTGCCCAGGAGAGGGACAGCAGTGGTAAGGAGGGAACAGGCACACATGGACTGGGTGAGGAGCAGTAAGAGCTCTGACACTGGACAAAGGCACTTTGTTAGAGGAAAAAAAAAAAAAAAAGGATAAAACAACAGATAAAAAGAAAACAGGGCCAAAAATAGAGTGAAGAAATGGCAATTGGATGAGGCATTCCCTAATTACTGTTGAGTCTTACGGAAAAAAGATTTTGTTCAATAGTATTGTGATAAACAATGTTGATATATACAAAAGGGCAGATTTAAACCGTGTAGTTCTGGCGTTCCTACTGCGTGAGTTTATGCAATTGCAGTCATGATGTTCTTTTAGCAACGTTTCTTTCAGTGTGACATGGGCAAATTTGTTTATTGCACCATATGCTACTGATGGAGAGTTCCTAATATTTTCTTACCTTGAAAACAGAGCTTTATAAGAAGACAGTTGAAAGTTAAGAGGATAAATTGTATTGGGTAGATTGTGACATCATCAGCCTTCTTTTTATTTATTGAAAGCACTTAGAAAAGGTTAGAAAAGGGAAATCTGCTGTCTTCAAGGTGGAATCTTTATTTCTTTTCACCTATTCAAAATGAAAATGACTGGAATAAATTATGTAAGGGTTCCTCACATGGGGGTTCTGGCTCAGCACCATCAAAGTGACATAACTGTGAAAGGCTGTCAATTGGCATTTCTTTGGTCTTAGGGGAAAAAAAAGAACCAAAGGAAAGAAAAAGCTTGTGTATTTATATTGGATACTGCAATATATGCAGCCTTAGCTTTGATTCCAGAATACATTAAGCCCAATGGCTAATGTGATATGCTCTGTGGAATCTGTTTGATGGCTGGATTCAATTGCAAATGCAATAAATAGGTAACTGACCTGAAGCAATGGTATTTCTACCATTTCCCTTTTGTTATCTGTGCTTAATTCTGGGACAGAAAACAACACAAGTAGATGTCCAGTGTACACTCGGAGCACCTGCAACGCAGGGCTCTGCTGCTTCTTCTGTGCCACGGGAGGAGATCTGCAGCCAGGGCTTGCAGGCGACTGCTGAGAAGAAATCTGTGTCAGCTGTGATTTTCCTTTTCTAGACTAGAAAGCAAAATAATCAGCTATATATAGCACACTTGAAAGAGACTGCAGAATCTGTCCAAGTAAATACATTATTGTTGGGAGCTTTGCAGTTGATCGCAATGTCTTGCGATTTTCCCAGGTTCCTCTGAAGAAAATATGCAGGAAATGGAGAAGTAAAGCATTAACTGGTATTTATCAAATTGTCTGTGTTCTAGCTAAGCATCTGGCAGAATTCTGCTTATCTTGCACTTGATAAAAAGTAGCAAAATGGAAATGTCCAGGCTAATCTCCATTTTATTTGGGTATATTGGGGGCAAGCCAGCGTGGTTCTGGAAAGTTGTCCTTGGTACATGTTGGTGTGGGGTCAAGATCAGGATCATTGCCAAGCAGCTGTTGTCCTCCTGCAACGTTTCTCACAAATTCTGGATTTCACGTGCCAAACTAGGGGTGCTTGATTGTTACAGCAAGGAACACTTGGGGGGTTCTGTTCAGGAAGGGAGCCAAAAAATTTATCAGGAGCTTTCTAGTCTAGGAATACTGAATAACCTCATGTAGTCTTTTATTCCACATTTGTGGTGTGAATGTGCTTGAGTCCTTAATCTTAGTTGAAACTTGTAATTTACCATAAGGATAGAAAAAATGTAATCTGACACTGAAAACATATCTGAAAATTGCCATTCTTTGGCTTTTGGAAATAGAGTCCAAAAAGGCCTTCTGAATTAGGTTGCTTTGTAGTTTGGTGCACTTACTTCAGAATGTGCCATTACTTAATATTTTCTCTTTGTTTGTCTGACTGTTTTAAACCTTCCCTTTGGTGATACCTCCCTCAAGGTCCAATTCCATTGAGCCACTCAGGCTGGTAAACACCTTTAAAATGAGAGCCCAAACACTAACACACGTATTAAAACTCACAAAATACTTTCTCTTACCTCTTGGGTGAATGGTTAATGTTTTGTAATTGCTTATTTGTTTTGAGCAGGTTTCTTTTTTGTTATTGATCTTATAAGTGAGATGTTTAGTGAGTAGCAGCCCGGAGCAGAGCAGTTGGGCCATCAGGCTTTGTGGTGCAGCTGCCAGTCATGTCAAATTCATTGCTCTTGGTGCTATTGAGTGCTTCTAGTGGTAGCACATCTGGGCTTTGGTGCTGGCTAGCAGGTCCAAACCTGTGCTTCATTAGCAGCTGCTCTATCCATTCCACTCTGCCCTCCACTGGAGTAGTAGTTTCTACTATTCCTCTTTGCATTCCCAGATGAAATCCATGAAGCTTTACCGACACGAGGAGCTGTAAGTCTTCTGGTTCTACGAGGAATCAAGCATGAGAACTCAGGCAGGCTTGATTTTGGGTCTAGTGGAGGGAAGCCCAGCCACAGGCAGCAGCGGCAGCGCACAGCCTCCGATGGGAAGTGAGGGCGGTTGCCAAACACAGTGTGTGGAGTTGGAGTAACGCAGGTGTTGTGGTTTGCCCATTCCTGATTTATCTTCAGCTGGCTCAGAAGCCTGTTGGAGTAGAGTGTGCCTACTTTTGTGCAAGAGAGGCACTTGTTAATAGTGTAATAATTAATTGTTCCGTTGCTGTGTGGTGTAAAACCTCAGGTGATGTCTTACAGGCATCTTCTTGTGATTTCAATTACCCAACTTCAGATTGACTTTCTCAAATATTATTTTGGCCCAGAGGAATGAAGATGAACTAGGTATATGTGTGAAATAATAAGGTGTATTTTTTGTGGTCTTGGAGTATCACAGACCCTCACTGCTCTCCTGTTTGTGTCCCCAGGATCTGAAAGTGTTAGCAGAATAGGTCCAGCATGACTCTCTCCCCTGCTCAGTGTCCTGAGGCCAAGGGCTCCTTTCCTCTTTCCAGGTGCTTTCCACGTCCTCTCCTTTGCAAAGCGCGTTGTACTGATACATCAGGTACATATCATGTGTACCTGTGGAGAAGACGCTCCAGTTTGAGAGCTTCTGCTGCTCTAGTGGTTCTGCTCGTGGTCAGTGGGGTTTTGGAAATGAGGTTACACAGCTCAGCCTTGGAGGAGAGCAGGGAGTGCTGAGGATGGAGAGTTAGGAGCGGTTGCTAAGAATATCCGATCAGCCCGGATCACTATGGCAACAGTGTTGCCAGGATGAAAAACTTTCCCTGCAATCATCCCTGATTCATAAGTACCAATGTCTACCTGTGACACATTGGGAAGTCAACCTCAATTTTATGATCCAAAGGGTATCTTTTATTAAATCCTCTGTGTGTAAGTACACACAGGGGGGAAAGAAAGTATCTGTGTGAAGTCAGGGGGTGCTTAAGGGGCCAGGTAAGAGACACATTTGCAGAGACAAGCATATGGATAATCAGGTTGCATCTGTGTTACTCCTTGGCTGAATGTTTGAGTTTTTCATTCCAGGTGATAAGATTAAGTCAGTCCCTCTTGGTTTTTGAGCCAAGGCTTGTTTCCAGATGCAGATTCCTTCAGGTCCCTTTTATGTTCAATCTCCTTTACTAGTTTAGCACTGAGAGATTTGGATTGTGAGCACTGGTAGGGTGTGACAATAAGCACACAAACTGTAAGAAATCCTGTTGCTTTACTGTTCACCTCACATAACTATTCTTACTGCAGTTTAATTTCACAGACAAAATACATGAAGAATGTCTAAATCGGTGTCTGTGGAAGTTGGTTTGCTTTTGTTTTTTTAAAACTGTTATCTGACTTTGTAGGCTAAAGTTAATCATAGCTCATATGTATTAGTGAATGTCATGTAAACTAAGCAATTACCTAACTGTTAAAGTATTTCACATCTTGTGATAGATGTGCTCTGCTGTATTATGCCAGTGACATTCTCTCATTGTTTACTGGTGCATCTGCATCCTCTGCTTTGAGAATAGGTATCTCTGACTTATCCTTTTCAGACACAGTTTTTCTTTCTGTGGCTCTTTTTGCCTCTTGGGTATGGCCATCTTTCCAAGACACATCCGTCTGATCTGTCAAGATCTGGTCGGTTAAGTCTGTGTGGTGCTGGAGTTCTGAGCTGAACAGCAGAGACCTGTGAGCAGCCCAGTGCCTCGTGAGGCTATCCCTGTCTGTGCCAGCTCTCTGGCTTTGCTCTGAGCCAGGCTGTTGTGTCACCCAAAAGATCTGACACTTGTTTAGTTTAAAGAAGTGGCCCAGGATTTATGGCGGGTCCTACTGAAAGCTCTACAAATTACAGTTGAGTGCATTGCAACCTTTGTTCAGGAATGGTTTGCAGGCAGCTTTGATGAATGCATAGTTCAAGGCAAAGACTGACTGTAGGGGAACAGCTCGTGGTAGCAGAGCCTTTCATGAAGTTAGCTTATTTACAGGTGACAGATGGAAACTGCTGCCCAGGCCTGGAGAGAGATTGCTGTAATTCCCTCTCGGGTTTCAGGATAACCATAACTAAAAGCATAGCATCTAGCCTGAAATTTAAAACTATTGCTAACTCTAAAGGGCCCTGTGTTGTTGGAGGTATAAAAAATAACTTTTAGCCCAAGCAGATTTTCTTCACGTGGTGACAGGGACAATAGTTGAAGTAATGACTTTGCCTTGACTTGGTGCTGTTGGGTACACTTAGCTCTTTCAGGCAACCTGTGCTGTAGAAATAGCAAAACAGAAGTGGCAGGGCTCATGGGAGGAGGAATCATTTATAGCCTTCTGCTGAAAATCACTAGCACAACTTATTTGTTCCTAATAAAAGACAAATTTTCCTTTATTTGGAGCTTCCCTTGGTCTTCACTGCAGGATTTGCCTGCTGAAGGTTAAAATGTGTGCTTGTGTTCTTGAACCTGTATTACTTTGGGTTACATGGGTTTCTCAAAAAGGAATGACTCATGGGCGCATGTATGGAAACCTTTTTGGGGAAAAAAACTGTTTGGTTGTTTTTAATTAAAATGCGAGGGGAAAAACCCTAAAAAGCTGGTGCAACTGCCTTTTCCCTCATTAATTTTATTCCTATTCACAAATAATTCCTGTCATCACATTCAAGGCAGCTGTTTCAAACAACTTGGATGATGAAATTTTCTTTTTGTGTGTGTGTGTGATGAAAAGCCAGTGTTAAAATATTTTCTCTGCAATATGTAAACCTTGTGGCGTTTTTCCCTTGGAAACCTTGGGGCTAATTGGGGGATGGAAAAAAAAAAGAGGTACGGTGACTGCTTTGATGGAGAGATGCCCAGGTTCATTGTAACTAATACTGTAGGACTGGGGATGGTTTCTGCTGTGGTTTTGTTTCTTCATTAGATGAGTCATTATTAGAAGGTACCCTAATGATAAATTAATAGAGAGTGTAGATTCAACACTCCCAGGAATTCTTAGTTAACAGTCATTTGACCAGCCCTGCAGAAAGCTTGTTTTCACTAAAATCCTGAAACTGAAGAAGCGATGATGTAAGCCCTTCAAAGGCTAGAGAATAAAAGGGGATTTTTTCCACCCTTTCATGAAAAGAAGCTTTTGTTCAGGAAGGCAGAGCTCAGAGTGTCCTACATTGTCTGGGAGCGGGAACATGCCATTCCTTCCTCCTCCTGCTGCCCCTCCACCAGGGCTGGATTTCAGTAGGTCACACTCGTGTGGAAAGGACTCGATTTTCCTCACCAAGTGCATGTGAAGTTGGTGTGGATGTTAACAGGAGCATTTCATCTGGGAAAAGAAGGTACACCAAGGACTCTGCTGGGAGCTGTGGATGATGCTCTGTGCAGGGACAGTGGGCTGGACCTGTTTTGGCCACCGCCGTGCTCCTCTCGGAGTTTCCACGTCAAACACAAAGCTTTGCTGTGTCACTCGGGCTGTTCGTGCTGTAGTTTTGCTCTGAGGGGTTTGTTAGAGAAGTGAAGGCACACAAAGCAAGCATCCAGCATTCTATAATAATAGCACCAAAAGCACTGGTGCAGTTATTCTAATAATTAAGAATGGGGCTGTATGTACTAGGCACTGTATGGATTTGGAACAACAAGCCATCCTTTTCCTGAAGAATTTGCTGCCTAAATGGATGATTTATGCACGGGGCAACAGAAGGCCTAGAACAAACAAATTTTGTAGGAGGGTTGGTAAACACAGTGTGTTATTATTAATAAACATACACACACACACACACACATATATATACACATATGGGTCCAATTTAGCTAAAAGGGGAATTGTGAAAGGAAAACACAAGAGAATGAAATGAGGGAAAGAAGGGAAGAATTTGTAGGGGAAATAATAGGTCAGAAAAAATTATATGTAGGACAGGAGGAGCTAGATCAAAGTCAAAACACTTGAATTACAAACCAAGGGAGGAATTGCAGCAGACAATGATAAAACTGTGTAGAAAGAGGTTACTATATGGTAGGAAGGAAATATCAAGGCAGTTTTCTATCTCCTTGAGAGATTTAAACTTTCTCTGTGTCCCTGCAGAAGCCCCTAGACCTGCTTTTATGGCCCTTTCTCTGAAACAATTTGTTTGGCTTGAACTTCCCATACTTTTCTGGAGTCTGTGTTTTCAAAATGTATGGTGCTTATGGAAATGTGCTGGAGAACACCACCGGTTCTAGACTGGCCCTCTGAGTCTCTGCACGTCCGTGTGAACCGTGGCTGTCCAGAGCCTCAGCAGACCTTGGGCTTTGCTTTCAGTGGAGCGAGGCCTGCTGTAAGTGGAGTTTGTTTCTGCAGTTCCTCCTTTTCTCAGTTGCCAAAATCCTTGGATCCGTTCTTCCTGGAAACACTGCTCTTATGATCAGCTTGACCTTTGCAGCTGTGGGCGGGGACACAAATCTGGTTTATGTTCTGAAATTGATTGGAGAGAGCAACAACAGAAAGCAGCTCCGGAGGGAAGAGCTCCTGTTAGAATTTGGAGCTGGATATGGGAGAACTGACCTGTCAGTGTTTTCTGTGTGAATTCATTCCAGGCCTCTAATAATAGCATTTATATCTCAGTCTTTGATGTGGTTAAAGTCTGTGTATTAACATGAGATATGAATATCTAATCCTTTTATCTGTATTTAGGATCCTTCTCCTTAATGAAGGAAATGGAAGTTTAATTTTCCTTGTGTTGAATGCTAGTCCTTGACTTTAAGTAAGTCATATAACTTAGGAAATCATAGACAACAATATAAAAATGCAGAGTTGGCCTCCATCTAGGATTGGTTCAACAGACTGCACTAAGCTGTAGGGTTTGCTGAAAAAAAAGGAAATAAAAACCTTCACCAAGACATTTAGTTTTGTTGAACTTTATATACACTTCGTAAAGTGAGCACTTTTACCTCTGTTTTAGAAGCCCTATGTGAGATTATTGGGTTTTACTTGTTGGTGGTAATGTGTAGCTGAAGTAATGCAGCTGTATGTATTAAAACCCGAGCTGATTTTATGTTTTAAAGTCCAACAAGTCCAGTTCTGTACCGAGGAATGGTGTTTACCAGTTGCTTTTCACCATTTTTCACCATAGCCGTTATTTCATTCAGAGATATTACCTAGGTTTCATGCCAATGTCAGCAGTGCAAATATTTCTATTAAAACTGAAAACTAGACAGTTGAAAAATTGACTTTTTGTGTTTCTCCAATGTTATCAAAACAGAGAGTGTTTTTCTAGCATTATAAATACTGCAGGGAAGGAACAAAAACTCATTATCTAGTGGGAAATTAATGACAGCTTTTCTGCTGGAACTAAGTTTGCATATTGGACATTAGCCTTTTTAGTTTCTTCGTATTTCAGAAACAATTCTCTAGCTCTGTATTTAGAATCTGAAAACAGTTGTGGGCATACACGTCTGAATAATGTTTGTCTGCTCCGGTAGGAAACGGATCTGTCTTTTGACAACCAGTGAGGTTTATTTGCTGTGTACTTGTTTTTGTGGAATGGAAAGTCCTTTTCTTGTACCAGTTTTTGATTCTCATTCTACGCAGTAAAAATCGAGAATGCGTTTGTGGAAACAAAGAGTGAAAAAGCCACGTGAAATAAGATGCACATCTGCTGCAGGAAGAAATTCATCTGGCAGATGAATAAACTGGTTCTGCCTCTCTGTTAGAATCAAGAAACCAGTCAGTAAAAAGATGCCTGGAGTGAGCGCTGTGACTGTGGGCCGAGCCTGGTGCTCCCTGGTGGTTTTCATGCTCCCACATGACTTAGAGATCCTTTTCATCCCTTGCACGGTGGTTTCCAGGTTGTTTTGACTATTGTGCTTTCAAGTCTGCTTCAGACCCTTCAAATATGAACTTATGAAATTCATAGTAGGTTTCAAAGTATGGCAGGGAAAAATACTGCTGAATTTTCTCTCTGTGAAAGGCTTATCACAAAGGAAATGAAATCCTATGGTTGCCACTCTGTGTGTTGGTTTCCGAAATGACTGCAAACCAGACTGGTTCTCCTGTAGCTAACTGTTCCCAGCTGTTGTTTCACATTCCAAATTTTATGAGTATTTTTGCTGGCAACAGGAAATATTTTCAAGTCTTTGCAGGATAAGGCATCCATTTATTTTACATAAAATGTTTTGTTTGTCTTTTCTGATTATTCTGCATGTGGAAATCTTGCCTATGTTTCCAGAATGAAAATTTGCAGTTGCAGTTACAGAGAGTTAAAAATAACCAGTTTCCTAAGTGTTCTATTAGCTCTGATGTTTTAAATCAGATTGGGTTTCAAAATTGTCTGTGCTATTGTAGCTGGTTTTCTGGGAGAGAAATGCTAAAGCCACTCTATACTCCATCTCTGCTCATTAAGAATCCCCACTTCAGTGCAGAAAGAAAAGGAGCCATTATTAATATATTGCTGTCATGAAAATTCAGGAAAACATATACTAAATGTATGCAGCCTATTTCAGTGAGGCCTCCTCTGTAATATTATAATCCAAATTTATTTCCTACGTTGGACTCAAATGTTTCAGGCTGTTTCCTAGATAATTGCATATGTTAATTGCTGATCTGGAAACAGTGTGTGTATAACCCGTGGTTTATATATAAAAGATCTTTCTTCAGAGTTTTCTGGAGTCACTCTGAAGTTGAGCTTAGTTCATTTATTTCACCAACTTCACAATGTCTTATCAATTATGGATGAGGGTAGAACTGTCTCTGGGTTTATTTGCTTTCCCCTCTGTTTTGTTTGTTTCTTTGCATCAGTAGAAAAATTCCTGTTGTGCTTGGACTGACCCCAGAATCTTCCACTCTTGTGTCTCAAGGTCAAGTGTCGCAGAGGTTCTCGTGGCTGCAGCAGAACTGTCCCTGTGCCATGAAGCTCTTCAGGTGGCCTTGTTCCTTCCCAGATTTTATTTCTAGTGACTTTCCAAGTTTCACTTTTCACTCTGCTCTAATACCACCAGAAATGCAGCAAGATAGTTACTGTCCCAAAGCCACGTTTAAAGAAAAGGTGACAATAGTTGACAAGATACAGATTTTTTGGTTTTTTAATTTTAATTGACAAAGACATGGACCATTTACCAAAATATTTTTGGTGATAAATAGTATATGTTACCCAAAAATGTGGATTCTTCACTGTCAGAGTTTCCTATTGAGAGAGGGAGTTAAAAATAAAGGCATTTGTTGCTATATATGCTTTGGCTTAGGGTACTATAAACAGCAAAGTGATTCTAAGATGCAGAGTGCCAGGACTGTTCACAGTACAGCATGTGAAGGAAAGACCTGTTTGAAAGCAGAAGAATAGACAGTGTAGGCATTTCCCTTGACAAATTGAGGGGTTTTTGCTTTTGTTAGAATGATTCATCCTGTTACTCACCGTGGGAGTCTTAATTGCCACCTGGTACGAGCGATGTCACCTTCTTAAGGTGAACCTGAGACAGTCAGGCTGGTACAGGCAGTAATTTTTGTTGGAGGAAGTGTCAGATATAAAAGATGGTCTCTTCCAGTGTGTTTCCAAAATGGAGCTCACTATTGGGCAGTGTGTAGTGTGTACCGATGTTAAGCTGATGTTTTTATTTAGGACTTATCATTTGTTTGATTATTAAGTATAATACTTGTAAATATGTATATATATATGTGTGTGTGTGTGTGTATGCAACTTGGAAAGTGGGAACAGCATTTGTTTAAGAATTCTGGCCTTAGAACATTTATGGTTGAAGGATGATTCAATCAAGGTAAAAAACTACAGAGAAATGATGTGCCATTGTTTTACACTGCAATTAGCAGGACAGATAAACTTACAGGCTGCTGTGGGATCTTATTTTATAATTACCCCCTCCAGCATGCATTTTAAGATCATCATGACAGAAAAGCACTTAAATGTGATTAAATGCTTCACTGAATTAAAAGATCACCAAAATGGTACATGGCTGAGGACAGAGCAGAAGGGTCATCTGAAACTCAATTTCTCCTGTGCCATTTGCCAGAGTAGCTCAGAGCAGCCTCGGGACTAGGAGGGATCTCCTGTTGACCTTGAATGACCAAAGCCCATCTGCAGAAAATCCCAGCACATCCTGGGCCTGAGCTTGTCTTCAGTCTGGCACTGAGGACCTAAACTACTCTGTGCACCAAGTGTCTTATCTGAACACAAAGAAAACATCTTATAACTCCTGGTTTTTTTTCTGATTCTGTGAAAGTAGTTATTAAAAAAAAAAAATAAAATTACAAACTACAATACCTGTGGGTGAAATTAAAAAGGAAGTGCTTCCTATTTTTTAAATATGTGCTTCATTAAGTACATATTGGTACAGTTCCAGATAGAGTATTTTCTAACAAGATAGATTTTCAGTAGAAGAATGTCAGCTTGATGAGCTGAAGTGTTCTTTTACAGTAAGGGAAGAACAAATTCTTTGTTAAACATTACTCCAGTTTTTGTTGCTAAATATATAGACATGCAGTTTTTCTCTGGAAGTTGGAGGAAGTGTTTTTTCACTCAAGGCAAGAAACTGTCCCAGATATTTGACTATGACACTTCAAAATGGAACATTGTGGCAGGAAAAAATGGGGTGCAGGGAGAGGCCAGGATAGTGAGGCATAGAATTAGAAGTATTTTAGGGTGCAGTTATCATTCAAGGTCGCAGTACTTTGTGATTCCTCCTTGGTCCTGAAGAAACGGGACTGTGGAACAGCTTGAAGGAATCTGTCATGTAACAGTAATACTAATAAAAAATAAAATCTTGTGAACAGCAGTGAAATCTTAGAGATCGTGACTTAGCAGAAGGTCCCCACTGCTGGGCAGAGCTCAGTGCTCTAAGTGGCCACGGCGTGAATCATTTCCTTGGCTTGTGGGAGGACTCAAACTGCTGCTGTGTCCTGTGCTCATCCTCCTCTCTGGCCTCTGCACGGTTCAGTTTGCAGTGAGACGCGTTTGGCCACGGCCCTGATGGGGCTGGAGTATGGAGCAGTTGGACACGACCGCTTTAGACCCGCTCCCGGAGTTTCAGGGGCTGGTGTCAGGGGTGGATTCAGTCAGACGAGCTTGGGATGCATCTTGCCTGCGGAATAAATATTTTCGGTTAATTAACCTTTGATTTTGTTTGTAAAGTAATTCTTGCAAACCCTGTTCTGTTTTGAACAACTTTCTAATGATGGATTTGACGTTTGATACCTAAGAGATGGGATCACTGAAAGGGCAAGGGCTGTCAAATCAGGAAATGTCACTCTCTGAGCCTATCTCATATCTGAGTCCTTACTCATGGTATATGTATTCAGACACACACTTCAGGACTACACTGGCAGGAGTTAATGGAGAGCACAGCGTTAGGAGATGCTTTTGCACCTCTCTTTGACCCAGTCATGTCCCAACATCACCATACAGGCTCCAATTACACATGCCCCTAATACTTTTTCCACAAGTCCTGCTGCATTCGATGAACAAACTAATGATACACATTTAATGAACAGCTATTCCACAGCTTGTTTCCCACTCATTGCTCGATTTGTGGCCCCAGGCCTTATTTAGAACATGTTGTTTAAACATCCCTTTGAAGACAGAATTATTAGTCCCTTGGGGCTCATCTAGCATACTCATCAAAGTCCTATTGAGTGTGTGGAAAAGAATTAATTTTCTTTATGTTTCTGATAAGTAAAGAGACATAATTATTTGTGTTCAGTGGATGGAATGCTGAAAGACAGGGAGATAAGTGATACTCAAAAGTTTTGAGTGTTTGTATCCTTAGTTGATGAAAACAAGGATTTTCTTTTTTTCCCTTCTTTTCAAATTTGTGTATTTCATCTCATTGATCCCAGGTAGAAACTGTCATTTTGACTGTGGTTGTGCCTGAAAGTTTTTAACTATTGGAGGAAAATAGCATGGATTAAGAGCATCGAGAAAATGAGAAACTTTCTGTGAACAGCTTGTTTTTTAAGTACCTGTCTTTTATGAAGCATGAGGAGAGGACAGATGGAGCAGCATGGCTGCTGTTATGTGCTGTGCAGATGGGTTGCTCTGGCTGTGAAGAAATGTCCCATTCCTTGTCCTACACTATGTATTCCAATTTCTGAGTCCCTCTGCAAATCAGACACCAGATGCCCTTGCTCTGAATCTCCTCTGGATCCCTTGGTGTGGCCATCTCGGAGAGCCAGGTGGCTCTGGTGAAGTAACAGATCCAAAATTATATGGTTAGAGTATACAGAGCATCAATACAGGTAGAACTAAAGTTATAGGGGGACCTTTGCTGGTTAATTTTTCACAACCATCTGATCCTCTTGACCTTTTCCTCCTCAGTTTTGGAAAATACCAGCTTTAGGAAGTACTGACTTTTCTGTCCATCTCCCTTTTTTCAACCTCCAGGGTAATTTCTCTGCCCATCCTGTGGCACCAGTACCATTCCCAGAGTCATTCTGGGTGGTTCTTCTTTCCACCAGCATTGGCAATCCTGTTATCATCTTTGTGTTTTTTGATCCAAAACATGTGGATGTAAAACCTTTAACAGCTAATCTCTTTCAAATGAGCATTCAAATTTCTCTTGAGACAGTATAAAAAACCTTAAATTCAAGAGATGGAAATTTGATCAGAATATTGTATAGGAAAAGGAAAATGGTACCTAGTAAGAGAAAGTTTTATATAGCAACCATGACTAACAGCCACACCTATAGTAATGGCAACCTTAGAGGCTCATTTGAGTACTTGGCCAAAAAAAAATCAAAAAACCCCAAAAACCCTTATTTTTGTTACATTCTGCTGAAAATGTGATGGATTTCTCTTGTAGTTTGTATATACTAAAGAACACAAATACAGTATTTTATCAACCCATGACATAAAGCTCTATACTAATTTTCCTTTATAATATAACTGATTTCAGATTTCATTTCTGGTAGTCTTTTCTTTGCCAGATGAACACCAAAAAAAAAAAAAAAAAAGTCCCTTTCCTCCAAAATAAAATATAAATTACCAGTTATCAGAAGAAAAATAATTGAAGGCATAAGAGAAGAATGCTTTGAGCTAGAAAGTCTCCGTGGCAAGTGTCTGGTTACTATAGCAATCGCCATGGAGCATGTGACCAGCATGATAATTGCAGGGGCCTTAAGAGCCTTTTCTCTTGCCCAAGTTGGATGTCTCCTCAACAGAGGTGTTACGTGAGGTCACATCCCCACAATCCTGACTCCCAGATGGATGGATAATGCAAACGATCAATTTGCAGCTCCCACTGGGCAGAAAATGGTGCGTTCACTTCATGGATTTTAATTTGTTTGATCTACAGCACACCACAACTGAGGGCAGGAATTTCTTCTCCCCGATCCAGTGTGTTTTAAATCTATATTTTGGCTGTTGGTTTGTGTAGCACTGATTGCCGTGTATGTGTTTTGTGGAGCACTTTGAGCTGGGCAGACAACCCTATCTCTGCAGAACCTGGCTGATAATTTTAATGCAGAAGTAGAATCCCAGCAACTCAGAGGTGTTTTGAGGGACAAAGTAACTCAGTGCTTCATTAAAATAACTCATTGTTTTAAAGTTAATTTTTTCTTTTCACATTTACTCCCTGTGTCTAGTGAGTGTAGTGGCTTGGCTTCGATAATGAGAAAAAAATAGAGGACACTCTTTCAAGAAAGAAAAGAATGTCAAATTTGCATTCTGCATTACTTAATTTTTTTACTGGCTATTTGGATAGGTAGCCCCTGATTCCTTCCAGCATATGGCACTGCTGACCTGACTGTCCACAGTGCTTAAAGGCTGTTGAGAATCCCACTAAAACACGTTAAATATTGATAGTTCCTTGCCACTTTCATGGAATAATGCTTTTCTAGAGGACAGATGCAACAAGAAATAGAGGCAGGTGGTTAAATATATATATTTTAAACACATCTACAAATTGTTAACAGTATCAAACTCAAATGTTAAATTTTCATGATTTGGAAATATTTACCTTTGAAAGAAGAACCTTTTCAGTAATCCACACTTTCAGTGTGACTACATTTGTATCATATGTGACTGATGATGACAGGGTACTACTACCTATTGTTCTTTACACAAGGATGCAGAGACATCCTCTTTGTTTTGAGGTTGCTACCAGCAACAGATGCTCCTCTAAGGAAATGAGTCAGCCAAGTGTATTTGCCACAGAAATATTTGCTCTCTTTGTGCTGTGTGGAAACCAGTGATGTGAGGTGTTTGTGCTGTGCAGGTGTTGGGGGTCCATCCCCAGAGATCCTCTCCAGCCTGGCACAGGAAGGGGGGCTCAGCTCCTCCTGCTGTCCAAGGCACCGGTGCTGAACTGAAGAGTTCTGAGAAACTAATTTCTTCAGAAATAAGGAGTAAAATTGAGCTGGGATTCTTCATTTATTGTATTCTTACTGGTTGTCCTTTTCAAACATGGTTTGTTAAAACAATGGAAGGACATAGCAGACATATTTTCTGGAAGGTGGCTGCCTATTTTTGGCTATCCTGCTGTCCTGAGATGATTAAATACCAAGTTAATCATGGCTGTGTGAGAGAAATCCAGATTAAAGAAAGATCACTTTGTTTTGTGTTTTAGATTCAAACTCTGTAGCATTCCAATACTTCTTAAACACTTTTTGTACAAGCATAAGGGGGAATGGCTTCAAAGTGACAGAGTGCAGGGTTGGATTAGGTATTAGCAAGAAATTCTGAGGGTGGTGAGGCTCTGGCTCAGGAGTTTACCCAGAAAAGATGTAGTTGCCCCATCTCTGGAAATGTCCAAGGCCATGTTGGATGGGGCTTGGAGCAACCTGATCTAGGGAAAGGTGTCTGCGCCCAAGACAGGGGGGTTTGAACAAGATGGTCTGTAAGAATTCTGTGATTTTTAATGGAAAGCTATGACATGGTTGGAGGAATCTGCTTATTAGTAATTTGTGTTTGCCCTTTATATAGGAGGAGGAAATAAAAAGGGAGCACTTACATAACAGTGTGTAAAAATGCTTATTTGGATGATGAGTGTTATTTTACTTCATCATCAGAAAATTATTTGTTCAGATTTTGAAATATAATTAAATAGATGCATAGTTTATCTCTTTGCTATTACAACTCAGTTTAATGACTCAGTGGTAAACCATAGGCAGCTTTTCCACCCTCCTGTGCTTTGCTCTGCTGCTGTTCTCTTATCAGGGTGGGCCAGATGGAAGCTGAGGTTCAGCTCAAGGTAACCAGCAGAAACTCCTGCAGTGGTGGATCGATAAAATCCCACATGATTATCTGTGGTGCACTGC
The DNA here is from genome assembly GCA_013396955.1 of Regulus satrapa. Lineage (NCBI taxonomy): Eukaryota > Metazoa > Chordata > Aves > Passeriformes > Regulidae > Regulus > Regulus satrapa. Next base: position 181,577 of record VWZN01020576.1, on the reverse strand, counting down.
TGAGTAGACACAGAGCACTTACCACACATGGTATTTAGAGAGGGTTTTATTGTAAGCATTGAAGCAACTGAGAGAATATAGGTGTCACCGTTTTAACAATTACAGTGTTTGCAATTACTCAGCTGGAATACCTGAGTGTTTTGATGCTTTTTAACAACTACTCTTATGTAACAAATGCAGAGGGTTTTCTGGAGGGACAGGTCAGGGTGGTTCAACAGGTGACCCAGGTCAGGTCATGTGGTTCAACTAGAATATAAAGTTCAAATTTTCATTGTGTAAATTCTGACCATTACAAGAAACATCTGAATGGATCGGCCGCTGTTAAATTCAGCAGGAACGGAGCTGGGTCTTGTAGGATTAAATTTTTAATTGCGGAAGCCACCTAGAATACTGCTGTGAGGAATGACAGGCAAATCCTGTGTCAGACTGACGGTGTAGGCATGCCTGAGGCAATGCTAGGCCTGCTCTCTTGCACAGCAGCAGTGACCCAGCTGCACCATCCCTGCTTGGTGCAGGCTGGAGCCATCTGCCAGCAGCTGTAACACGGATACTTTTCTTTGCCTTGGCTTTACATGACTTGGGAGCGAGGGTCCTGGGTTTGAAAAACACCCAAGCGAGGAAGCCCCTCTGACTGACCACACTTAGCAAGCTCAAGGGATTCCCATAGCGCTGCTGTGACAGGATGCCCTAATGCTGATGTACTGCAGGAAGCTTCTGGCAGTGCTTCACAGAGAATGACCAGCACGCTGCTGAAGGACTTTCAGGGAGCTGCTTCTCGCTTCTGCATCATTTCTTTTCAGCTTTGTAAGTGAATTTAAGCCAGGGTGAGATCCCCTTGATGGAAGCTCTCTGAAGGGAGGTATTTGTATGTTGTTAACCTGACAGGCTGTTCCATGAGGCTGGGGTTCAGAGGTGGGGTGGATTAAGGTGAGCTAAGCAGCTGGACTTAGGTGTAATGAATACAGCCTGGAACCAGCATAACCCATGGGATATATCCGTGGCAAGTCTCCACACACTAATCCACCTGCTCACCTAAACCCTCATTCGTGGGAGCTGTCCCGTCATAAAACACCAGCCATTGCTCCTGGTTCTGTCGGTTCACTGATACAGTTTGCAGATCTGGGATCCCCTTCATAAATTGCTGAGGGCTGATCAGGTATGTGATTAACAGCCCTTCTTTCAAGAGAGTTAAAAATTACTTCCTCTGTAATTCCCTGTGTTGGAAGTTTATATCCACTTTTTATTTATTCCCCAGCTAATACATTTTGTGAAGTAAATGGAATACACATGCTGTAATATTTTTTTTCCTAACTGCTTTAAATGAGTATGAATGCCTTCAGCACTTGTGAGTATTTAGAACTTCCTTGGCTGTTTGGGTATTTCTGAGGCAGCTTGTGTGGTTCTTCGGGCAGATTTAGTGCTGTTGTTAGACCCGTTGTCACCAGTTGACACCAGCTGTGATTCCCTGGCTGGTTAGGTTAGGTTGGTTTGGTTTCATGCTGGATTTCTGGGATCTGAAGAGTAGTGATGTGTTGTTACTCAGCAGGAGCATTTGTTTTCTTTGGCTACACCTAAAGCTGCACTGCCCATGATGAGTGTCCAGGATTTGGGGAGAGGAGCTGAGAGCTGTTCTGGTTAATGAGGTTGTCATCCTTCAGCAAACTTGTGCCTGTGAATTTGGGGTGGTATTGTAGCTGGAATACTTGTCACGACAGGCTTTTCCATAGTTGAATTTGTGGGCACTGTAACACTGTACCCTTGATTTGTCATGGAGTTGTGTGACAGTGCAACTCCCATGCGCTGATAGAATAAAAGGGAAGGTCAGGTGAGAAATGTGGGTGGAAATTGGAAATCCTCAAACCGTGTCTTTCTGTCTCACTTCTCCTTCGCACCTTCCAGCCTGCACTTAGCACTGGCTGCCTCCCCAGAGTGCCGCCCTTTTACTACTCGCAGTGACTCCCGGAGAATTCTTCCTTTCACCAGGCATCAAGCCTTCCATCATTTTAGTCTCTTGGGAAAGTCTGCTCATTTCCTGGTTATGAAAGTCTCCAGCAATCCTGTTTCCTTGTTTTTTTCAGCTTGAAGACTGAAAATAAATATAAAATCAAAAATATAATAAAAAGGTCCATCTCTAGGGACAGAAGGACAAGTGATGGATTTGGCAGGGTGAGATGGTTTATTTTTCACCCCCTTTATATCACATGAACTCTGGGTTTTCAGAACCATCATGTGTGATTGCAGTTTTCTTCATCTTTACACTCAGAAGTACCAGTGATTTATTTTTTAATAATACAAGAAACATTGTAAGAAGAGAACACACAGTATGTAATTGCTGCATATCTCAACAATGTGCTTAACGCTAGAATCACTTATTGGGAATAAACAAATGTCAAAGACTGTAAATGGCTTAGTTTGGTGTGAGAAAGGGCTGGGCAGGGAGATGGATTTGTGCAAAATTTGACTACATTGAGAAATGGGCGATGACCTCTCTCTTTAAAACCAGCATCTGTGTTTGTAAATTAAAGAATTGCTGCATCTCCACAGGTTCCCCAAAATGAATTCCGCGGATGTCTGACGCTGATAACAAATGACTGTTGTATGTCTTCCCCAAAATCCTTGCTGTGACTGTGATTGCAGCTCTAATTATGGCATAACAGATGCAGTGTTGTATAGCACCCGCCTTCTTCAAGATCTCTAGCTCCCCTTACTTCTACAAGAGTTTTCTCATTTTAGTCTAGAATTTACTACTGCTCACAGTAACAAAGAAGTCGCTCTGAAAGTAGGGAAGAGAAAAAAGGATTTGGAGATTGTTACACTGCTCACATTGTTGTTGTGCTGCAGATGTTCGTTGTGCTCACAGACAGCGCAATTGTGGGAGCGTGAATTCATGCCTCACTGACTCCTTTCCACTTTCTCCAGCCTCTCCTCTGCTGAGTAAGCAGTTAAAGGGAGTTTTTTTTCTTTTGTTCCCCAGCCTTCGCTGCTGTTTGAGAAGGAGGACAAGTTACTTGGCTGGTTTTTTTCACTTGGAAGTGGAACAGTGTAAATTTTTTTTTCTTTTTAAAGTGTTCATCAGACGAAATAGAAGAATACATTTACATGTGAATGTTGCTGTGTTGTTCTTCCAACCCAAGGAGAAGGCGATTTATTTTAGTAGTACAAACTAACGCCTTGTGGTGTCCCAGTCATGCTGCCATTGTCTGCTTTGACAGTGACAGTGAATCGTCTCTTGGATGTTACAGTTGTGGCCAAATACCTCACTCACGTGGATGGATGTGGGGACAAGGAAGGTGTGTGAGCAGCATCTCCTGCCGCAGGGCTGCCCCATCTCTTGGACACTCCCNCGGCCCTGCCCCGGCGGTGCCACCCTCGGCTGGGGCTGGGCGCGGAGCCTGCATGGCACGGCACGGCACGGCCGGCACTACCGCTCGCTAGCATGAACGAGGAGGCGGCCCAGAAGAGCGACGGCGGCGAGAAGTGCAACGGCGGCAGCCAGAGGAGGAAGAGACCCAAGAAGGTGGGAGCGGGAGCGGGACGAGCAGCGGAGCCGGGCGGGGAGCGGCGCTTGGGGTCGCGGAGCCCGGGGGGAACGCTCCTGCCCTGCCTCCGCCAGCAGGGAGGTCTCTCCCCGTCTGTTCCTATGCGGGATCGATAGCGTTGCGATAACCGAGCCGGGTGGCTGAGCAGAGGCGGTGTTCTGCGTTTTTTGTTCTCTTGAAGTTGGTGTCATTCGGCAGTGGAAGCTGTTCAGCACAGGTTTCCCTCGGCTGCCCTTAAGAGAGCGGGTGGTTTGTTTTGACAGAAGATGGTGTTGGCTCATGGGCTGCCACACGCTGCTTTTCCTTCAAGCTAGAATGATGGAGGTTTTATAAACCTTGGGTTTCTTTTTACGGAGATGTTTCTTAGGGTCATATTGTGAACATAGAGAGATCCATTGCTGGCTATTGTACCGTCCGCAGTAATTCGGTGATGCTAATGACAAATAACTGGGTAAAAATGTGAATTTGGCCAGCCACACCCAGTTCCCAGGGCACTTTCTCTGTGTGTCCAGTCTCTCTGTCACAAATGGTTGATTTTCAAGGTATGACCTGCCGTGCTCGCTGCTTCAACCTCCCTGCTTGAGGTAATCTCTTTTTAATGGCTTTATGGCTTTAATTGCAGGCAGCTATTTATTTCTGTTTGGGCTTTCTCTCCCCTTTAGGAGGAGAGATGCCTGTGGTGCTGCATAATTATGACATAAACGGGTTTGCACTTATTCTCCCCTCCCCTTCTTTTCTGTCAATTGCTATAACCTGCCGTACCCCACTGAAATGTGGGGGACTGCTTACAAGATGAAGAAGAATTATTTAATCCCTACACAGCAGCCGCTGATGAATTCTTCAGTGCCTCATTTTGCATATAATTTGCGTTTTAGACAAATTGTTACAGGCGGTAATAACACGCAGACACGTGTTCAGGGATGTCTGCATGGGCTTGGACCTGGTGAGGAAAAGCTCTTTTGCAATAGATGACACTGTTAGGCCCCTTCTTATCCCAGAGGGAAGATATTCTGTACCTATAACCACAAGGGAATGAGAGAATCCAGTCTAAACGAGAATTGGAACAAAACCACCCCACCCCATTATGCTTGGAATATTGCCTGGGTCTCCACGCAGTGGGGGATTTTATATAGCATCTTGGCCTTATCTTTAAGCAGAACCTAGTAGGAAAGAGGATATCAGCTTCGTCTCGCCTCTGGATTTGTAAGGTTTATTTGTGGGGATATGGAAATCCATAGAAGGAAGCAAGAACCAAAAGATAAGATGCATAGCCAATGTTTTTAATGGGACTGTTATGTTGTCCGGAAACAATATCAAACTAGGGGGAAGGTTTTGAAGGTCTAAGGAATCAAAGTGGGTGTTTGGATTGCTTCTTTNGTGCCCAGGGCCAGGCTGGACGGGCCAGCTTGCTTGGAGCAACCTGATCTAGCGAACGGCGTCCCTGCCCATGACAGGGGGCTTGAACTAGGAGATGACCTTTAAGAATATTTTCCAACCCCAACCGCTCTGTGATTCCAACAGCATTTCTCCTCCGGAGCATCACCCCCGACCCGGCTGCGCCGTCCCCTCCCGTCCCC